>VDFB02230010.1:0-10880 GCA_007258455.2 Sequoia sempervirens
ATTGCCAATATCCTTTATCGACGTGGTCTTGATGGTACACTCCTTAGATGTCTTGAACACGAATCTGAAAAAGCCTTACAAGAGGTTCACGGTGGTATTTGTGGAACTCATTCGAGTGGTTTGACCTTAGCGAAGAAACTTGTCAGAATGGGACACTATTGGCCTACCATGGAGCAAGATTCTTTTACTTTTGTCAAGAAGTGTTCTAAATGCCAGATCCACGGGAATCTTATTCATGCACCTGCACAAGAACTGCAACCTTTCATTTCGACATGGCCTTTTTCTCAGTGGGGATTAGATCTTGTTGGTAAAATACATCCTTCATCGTCAAATGGTCATAAATTTATCATTACAGCTACTGAGTATTTTACAAAATGGATTGAAGTTGTTCCTCTAACAACAGTGACTAGTAAACAAATATCTTCATTTATCTTGAATTACATTATTTGTAGATATGGAATTCCTAATTCTATTGTTACGGATAATGGAAGACCTTTTAAGAATCAGGATGTTGATGAACTTTGTGAAAGATTTCACATTCAACACAGGTTCTCTACACCTTATTATCCATAGGGTAATGGTCAAGCAGAAGCTTCTAACAAAACCATCTTGAAGATATTGAAGAAGACAGTAAATGATGCTGGACGTGATTGGCATGTTCAACTCAACCCAGCTTTATGGGCATATAGAACCAGTGTTCGCACACCAATAGGAGCTACACCATATGCTTTAGTCTATGGAGCAGAAGCAATTTTACCATTAGAAGTTGAAATACCTTTGCTTAGGGTTTCACTTAAGGGATTGATAAGTGATGAAGACTACAGGGTTTCTCGTCTCCAAGAGCTCGAACTGTTAGATGAAAGACGCCAACATGCAGCTGATCACTTGAAAGGTTATCAACAAGTCATGTCTCGTGGTTATAATCACAGAGTTAAACCACGGGCATTTCAAGTCGGTGACTTAGTTTTGAGAGAAAATCTGCGTAATCAACAAGACAGAGAAAAGAAAGGCAAATTTGAACCTAATTGGCTTGGTCCATTTGTTATCGTAGCAGCATATGGTTCTGGTGCATATCAGCTATCCACATCAGAGGGGGACCTGTTTGAAGAGCCAATCAATAGTATTCATCTGAAGAAGTTCTATGTCTAAAAAGTCCTGAAGAAAAAAAAAATCATAAAAAGTCCTGAAAAAATCAAAAAAATCATAAAAAGTCCTGAAAAAAATTAGAAAAGTTTTGAAAAAGTACAATAAAAACAAGTGGTGAAAACTTGGCAAACAAGCGCTACTTGTGATCAACATGGGCTCCTTCATTTATTAGTTTATGTCTTGTTTTCACTTTCGGCATCATCCATCCATGACTATCATCTGTATATATCTTTCATATCCATATCATGTAGTGGGAATCTTTAGGTTTCATCATGGCTTGATGAAATTTGTACATATCTTTTATCTTTAGGTTGTGTTTACACTGGGGGAAAAAATGCAGAAACATACACTGAACAAATAGGAGAGGACAACAAGCTTTTTGAATATCACAAACAGACATAAAACAGTTTGACAAAACATAACAAACATTGTCGTATCAAATCAACCAAAACATGTTTATTCAATGCCAATGGAAATCGAAACAACATGATCCAAACAAATATCGAAATGAGAATATCAATGATGATAATCAAAATTGGATGATCTTAATCTGAATAAATGTTTGAAATACTTTAAGCAAGAATGGAATGGTTGTTTGATTTTCTATCATATTTCTGGAGTGATTCAATGATGTACTGAACTAGA
Organism: Sequoia sempervirens; assembly: GCA_007258455.2. Lineage (NCBI taxonomy): Eukaryota > Viridiplantae > Streptophyta > Pinopsida > Cupressales > Cupressaceae > Sequoia > Sequoia sempervirens. The sequence continues at coordinate 1,792 of VDFB02230010.1, forward strand.
AGAGCAAGGAAGGAGTATGATTTTTATTTGTCTACTGTTTGCGAGGAAATCATTAGTACTATGTAAATTGGTCGCGAGACATGCTCTACTATGTATCATGAATGACATTTCAGAATTTGCATGGGAAAAGGATTAACTCTTATCTGTTTATGCAAGCAATACTCAGGTCATCTTGGTTCAATTATACCTAGATGCTTGTATTAACTTGCTATATTAAAAATCATGAAAGCAATACTCAAGTCATCACTGGTGCTAACATACCCTTTGATGCTTGTATTAACTTTCAACATTTCAAAGCTCTATGATGATACAAAAGCATAAATAAGCTCTCCAAATGGCAATATTGTATGAATGTCCTGCATGGTTAGTATAGATTGCATTCATGTTAGAATTTTCATTTTGCATTTATAAATTTCTAAAAAGCTGGCAAAGAATCAAATGTTTATATCTTTTCAAATACATGACTGAGTATATTTTGACATTCACAAAAACATCATTTCATACATTTTACATTTTTGCATTAGAAAATTATAAAAAGCATACATTACATACATCATATACTATATACATTCATTCATCAAATAAACTTCATCTCATACAATCATGTATATAAATATCATAAATCATGAAACCATCATATAGTACACATCATATGGATACACATCATATATCATGTAAAATCATCGCTGCATTTCATATATCTCAAAAATGAATGTCAAAATGTACAAGGATGTCAACTACAAAAGATATAATATCATCAAAAATGTGATCATCTCACGGTGTATACAAAATGTCTCAATAGAATATCATAAGAGAATCATATACAATGCACTAGGCAGAGCTATCCTCTGATGGAGCTGGCCTAGGACCTGTACCACCTGCCCCTGATGGACCTGTATCACCTGCCCCTGATGGACCTGCTCCGCCTGTCCCTAGTGGCCCTCTAGGAGGTAATGGTTGTGTCACACCCCTGCTAGTAGTACGAGAGCGACCATGAGTAGACCGTGACTGAGTGTAGCTCTCTCTCTGCTCAGGTGGAACTGAATCATGATATCTAGTCCGATAGAACTCTGCCTCTCGTGTGGCTCTGGTAACCTCCCTCATCATGTCACCTGGCAAAGTGCTACCTGCTACTCTCTGTAGGCTATCTGCTAAGGCAATGGCCTGCTCACCCCGCTGTCTAGCTGCATCTCTCTCAGCAGTAATCGAAGTCACCTGACCCTGCAACTGTGAAATCAAGGCCTGTGCCTGTGATAACTGAGCCTGTAAGCTCTGTACTGTACTCTGCAGAGACAATATCTGACCTGCTACAGTCAGATCTACAGAAGGGGATGGGTCAGTATGCCTCATCTGTGGTCCACCTTTGCCTCCTCTACCTCCTCTGCCACCTCTCCTACCGCCTCTCCTGCCACCTCTATCTCCACCCCTATCATCACCACCATCATCTCCATCTGAGTCATCATCTCCACTACTCTCCTCATCATCACTATCCTCTGAATCATCATCTCCTGACTTCGAGTCCCTCTGTCGATGTCTCTGAGCAATAATAGGAGCAATGGCCTCATCAGGATCAAACATACATGGTGGTGGATGCTCTAGGACATACTGTACATACTCTGGTGTCACCCCTACATCAAGAACATCCACCCGGTAATCCCACATCTGTGCTCCTAAACTGGGGAACTCTGCCACCGCTGCCTCATAAGAAATTTGTGGGCCCCACACTGCAAGCTCTGGTTGTCGTCGTGCATAAATGGCCGAACCTACAGGCATACCCTGAATCCGACCAAACTGTCGCAATACTCGCCCAGCAAGAAATCTCTCCAGGATCCATGTAGTCCATCCAATCAAAAATTTGGAAGTACAAACATATGGCATCTCTCTCGCATCCTCTGGCCATGGCTCACAATCCAAATATGGCCTCCAGCATACTGTGTCCAAACTATCTAATAGCCGCTGCCAATATACTAGTTTTCCCAGTCTCGGCTGAGCAATAATATGTGCATATCTCCATCTGTATGCTCGACCAGCTGGTCGATGTCCTCGGGTCAATGGACGTAAAACTGCAAAATGCTCCCATGCCCATATCTGTAGTAATGAGCATCCAACAGCAAAACTACGGCCTCTACCATATACGATATGATGTAGCTCGTCATATAGGTGGGCTAGCATACATGTACCCCATGCATACCGTGTCCCCTGCATCACCATACTCTCCAAAACATGACCCCATCCGATCGCAAACCCCTTCGACCTATGGTCGGGGCACAACACACCTCCAATGAATCCTACAAGCACAGCTGGTAATGGTGGATAGGTATCTGTAATCTCACCCCATGGGATGAAGTATCCGTCAATTTGATCATCTCTAAATATCCATCTCAAAGAAAGAGTACCCCCAACCTCTCGTCTATCAAAAACAACTATCTCTCCCATCACTGGGATCCGTAGGATGCGATATACGTCCTCGGGGGTCACTGTAATCTCGCCTGTCGGTAAATGAAAAGTGTTGGTGTCGCTATGCCACCGCTCTGCAAGTGCTGTCAATAGGGCCCTGTTGAGGTGAACCTCGGGCATATCAAGTAATGAAGTCAAGCCGCATGCATCAATCACATCTCTATCTGACTGTAACAAATGCGGAATCAATGACCATGTGCTCGGAAAAGTCTCTCGTAACTGCAAAACACCTAGTCTCTCCTGTTCACATACATCATCAAAACAACATCAATATCAAATCATCCTAACGTATCAATCCAAAATTGAATATCAAACTATTTTTTTTTCATTATCATTATGAAATGCGAATAATATCACAATTATGTTTGTTTTAGCAATAGCAGAAGCAATGGTAGGGGGCCCTAGCTGGGTTAGCTAAGTAATTACATTCTTGTGACTCACCTTTGGTCCGCAGGGTTTACCGTCTCCCAGATCGCGAGTGATGCGGGCGTGTCGCCACCGGCGTGCGCCCAGTCACATTAAAAGTTTACCGGTATGCCGGTTATAGGGGTCGTGCTGCGATTCACAGGTCTAAAAGAAAACAACAACCTTAGAAGCAAACGAATCAATCAAACTATTTGTTTTTCATCATCATGGAACGCAAATAATCAACATCAAGTTTCTTTCTAACAACTTTAGGAGAAAACTTATCTGTCCTATTTGTTTTTAACAACTTTAAAAGCAAATTTATCATCTACTATTTGTTCTCCAACAACTTTGGAAACAAATTTATCATTTACAACAACATAAAATCAAAGGCGCTGCAAAATTGGTTAAATGCGCTATATAATTCATTATCAGCGCTATAGAATCAATTGCGCTACAAAACATATTAATAGCGCTACAAAATCACTCATATGCGCTATGAAATATTTTGTGCTACAAAATTTGTTAATGACACTGCAATACATCTCAAGTGCGCTATGAAATCATATGCGCTACGCAAATGATCAAATGAGCTACGAAATCTATCACCGGCGCTACGATATCGTATGTGCTATGAAACATCTTGAATGCGCTATGATACACCTTAAGGGCGCTACGATATTGAATGCGCTACGAAAAGAATCGTATGCGCTATGAAAAATGTTAAGGGCTACAAACTCAATTTTAAATAAAATACTGAAACGTAAGAAACAAAATTTTGAGAGAGCAGAGATTTACGACACATGCAATCGAGGGGTCCTCAGAGGCACCGGGTCACCGATGGACGGATACTAAACGGTAGGCCGGTGACAACCGAAGCGATTATCAACTCAGACCTCAATATTTGCAAATTTTACTAGGTTAAAATTGAAAATGACATGGAAAATGACATTTTTAACCTATATAATGGTAAAATTGGGGCATTTTTATCATATTTTCACATAGCAGGGGAAATTTCATCATCAATTTTTCATTTCATGTCTCTTCGGGTCAATTTCTTCAAATCATTAGTTTCGAACGATGAATCGACATCTTCAAAATCATAAAAATTGAAAATTTCATAAAAATTCATAAAAATCAAAAAATTCACAAAAATTCAAAATCTTATCGATTCATCGTTCGTGGGGGCATATACATATCATTATTTCGACAGTCAACATTTGGGGAAAAATTCAAAATTCTTTGAAGCAATGTGTAAAACACATCACTTCAAAGAGGGGCAAAATGTATACACCTAAAAATGGTCACATCATATTGTCTGGTAATTAATTAAATATTTTTAATATTTAATTAAAATCTTTGAATTCTATCTGCGTATAAATAAATTTAAATAATTTATTTATATTTCTTCATTCTTTTATTTCAATTAAATAAATAAGTTTATTTAATCATCTTTTCGTATTCATTTCTTAATTAATTAAATAAATATTACGATTTATTTATATTAATTATCAATAATCTTCGTTTGAATATCTTATTCAAATAAAGATTAAAATATTATTCTTCTTCTAAATATTATTTACAATTAAATATTCTAAAAATATTTAATTATTTCCTCTAATTCAATATTCATTCTTAAAAATCATTTCAAAATTCTTCAAAAATCTATTTATAATTAAATATTTTCAAAAATATTTAATTAAATCTTCTAAAATTTCAAATTCTTCTAAAGTCATATTACAATTAAATATTTCAAAATATTTAATTAAATCTTCCATAGTTTTTAAAAATCAAAAATCAAATGCAATAAATTAAATAAATTTATTTATTTATTTAATTTGGGATTTATCTTCAACTCCCGGGAAGCAAACGGTTAAAACAGAAAATTAAATTTCTCTGTTTCTGTGCAGGCTTGTTCTCGTGGGTTGAAGACAGGAATCCATCCTTCTCTCCAACCTCTCAACCTCCCCCATTTTCTTCTCAACTTCTCCATCTCTCACCATTCAAACTTACCAGACAATCTCACAGCCGTAGATTCTTGCCAGCCGGGATGGAGCCTACAAAAATCTATAAATACAGCTGTCGGGAGCTCCAAATCATATAGAAGCTTTTAGTAAAATAACTATAGGAAAATCTCATAGCACTCATAGCATTCATAGAGTACTTTCATAAGCATAGATGGTATAGAATCATAGCAATAGCAATAGAATCATGATACATTTCATTCACAGCCCCTGTGCATAATCACAGCCCCTGTCCATATCCGTATCAGCAATCCCATCTTCACCAGCATATAGAATAGATTTTCATTTGCATACTCGTTCTACAACAGCCATTTGGAGAAGCTTACATCAAATCTGAGAGCAGCAACTTCAAATTCCTGGAGATAGAGGAAGATGAAACGGCTCTGAAGAAAACTTTGTTTGATTTGAATTCATTTAAATTTCTTTAGTATAAGGTTTCATTTAGTGTTTTGTTTTCAATTAGATTAAAATAAATGTCAACACAATACGTAAACTATTGCATATAAGTTGTGGAAGAGAATAGGTGATATTTATCAAACTAAAAGTCTTACTAATAAGTTGTATCTAAAAAGACATTTGTATTCTTTAAAGATGAAAGGTCGTGATTTTGTTGCAAATCATTTGAATGCTTTTAATTTGATTCTAAGTCAGTTAGCATCTGTAGATGTAAATCTAGAAGATCATGAAGATAAATGCATTTTGTTACTTTGTTCTTTACCAGAATCTTGGGAAAATCTAATTCTTGTTATCAGTGGTAGTGGTGTAGATCCAAAGATGGACAATATAATTCCTACTCTCCTATCAGAGGAGATGAGGAGGAAGTCTAAAACAGAAATCCAAGATGCCTTGTTTGAAAAAGGTAGGCCTGAGAAAAAGGAACCTAAGGGAGACAAGGAAGGGAAGGGTAAGTCAGAAGGACGGAGTAAGGTAAAGTGTTAGAACTATGGTAAACCGAGACATGTGAAGAAGGATTGTAAGAACAAGAAAAAGAGTTTTGATTCTTCTACAAAGGAATCCTCAGATGACGGTAATAATGCTTTGATCATTTCATGTAAAAATGTTAGTGATAACTCTTTGCTTGATGTTAAAGAGTGATCTTCATGAGGAGAATGGTAGTCATGATGCCATGTGTTCATACCATGGTTCAGTGGGAGTTGTTGGAAATGACGTGGATGCATCATTGGTAAGGTTATCTTCATGTGATTGGGGATATGGTTTTTTCTTGGTTTAGAGTGGTTGCTATTATGCCATGGTTTACTCTTGATATGCATTTTAAGTTTGGCATGGTACTTGTTCTCTTGAGACCAGGATGTATATATGTTATGGTGTATGTGATCTCCTAGTAGGAGATGGTTAGATCATGTTGTCACATCTATGTTCTTGATTCATGATGGGAGCTTTGACATTGACCTTGTGTAGTTCTCTTATGTATTGGGTTCATTAATCATTTGCTTGATTACTTCATGATAGTGCTATGTTGCATTTGGAGTTTGGCATGGATTGGTTGGTTATAGGTCCTCATGGATACTTGGAGAAATAGGTGAGGCTTGAGTTCTCTTATGGTAAGAGATATTTGTTGGAATGGTTACTTGTAAGAAAATATTTTTCAACAATAAAGACCAAGAAGCCTACACCTTGGTTGGATGTGAGTTCAACACACTCGGCGGTCTCACATGCCTCCAAAGAGGTAGTTGGGTTATAGAGACTTGGGAAAGGTATTGGTTTTAATTGCAAGAAAATTAAACTTGAATGCAATAGTCAGAGTGCTACGTGTTTAGCCAAAAATCCTATGTATCATGCTCGTACTAAGCATGTTGATGTTCAGTATCACTTTGTGCGAGAAATGGCTAAGATTGGGAAGGTATTAATTGAGAAAGTTGAAACTTTAATTAATGCTACAGATTATCTTATGAAACCGGTTCCTACAGATAAGTTATCTTGGTTTTAATCATTTGCTTGGAGCTTCATGATTATGCAGGTTGCATTTGAAGTTGGCATGGATTGATTAGTTGGTGAAAGAAGGCCATTTGGCCTTGAGTCATGTACTTGATTTATAATAATGATTCCTTGTTTATAATAATTGCAATGTATAATGTCAAGTGGGAGAATGTTGGGAATAGGATGCCATTTAATTGGAATCCTAAACATTATTTCATGTATCTCCCAAGTCCTTGGAAAGTGTTCCCCAACACTAGGATTAGAAAGAGATTAAATTTGAATGAAATGAACATGTTAATTGACATTTTCAATTAATTCTAAATGATAGGAACATGTGAGGGCATCCAAGATGAATTCCTAAATAATAGGAGCACATGGGGTGCCCACATGGAAGGTGGAACCCACCTTGAGTTAAGTTAACTATTTGGAGAAAAATATAACACTTTAGTAATGCATGTAAAGATCCTTGGAGTTAAGGATTGATGTTTCCATGCATGAAGTTCAGTTTAGTTCAGTTCAGATCAGTTCAGTTCAATTCAGTTCAATATCAGTTCAGTTCAGTTCAGTTCAGTTTAGTTATCTTTAATTGCATGTAGTTAGTTTCAGTTGAATGCTAGTTGACTTCAGTTGACTTGGAATGCATGACTAATGTCTTGAGTTGCATGACAGATAATAGGTGATACATTCAGTTAAGTGGGGATGATCAATCATGCATCCCGTTTGCATGAATTGATGGAGAGATATGTTTCAGTTAACATAGATTGACTTGGACCCACCTTGGGCACCCAAGTTGGCATCTTAGAGTTAACACTTTTGCATGATAAGATATTTTATAAGGCTGAGTTAAGTGGGCCCATTCTTTGGTTTCAACTTTGAGGATAAGCTTACAAGATATCTTCAGAAACAACGTTGAGTTATGACTTCAGTTTGAGACACCCAAATGGATGAAGGACTTGTTTTGAAATTGTTCTTCACAGTAGAACTCTACTTGCAAAGACTAGGCGTGGGTTTTGTGAGATAAGCATTGTGCTTTGTAATTGTAAACTCTTTGGAGTTTACAAGGCTCATTATTGTTTATTTATTGCAACAAGTTGAAGAGAGTTTATCAAATTTTATTGTAGGTTGTGAAGAATAATTATTGAAGGAAAAAGAAGCATCTCAAACAAGGATTGATAAAGAATTATTGTAATCTTGTTCTAAGGTTAGATAATACAAGCACTACTGATTATGGTGGTGGAGTTTTTTCCCGAAAGGGTTTCTCCATGGTATATGTTGTGTCACTTCTATCTTTTGTTCTTGTTCTTCTACAATCTTCTGTCTACTTCTACAAATGGTAAAATTAATCTAAACAGATAATCATCCATAAAGAAATTGTAACAAAGAACACTTAATCAGATCTACAACATAATAGTTTTACAAGTTATAAAGCTACATAATTACCTCCATTTTCAACAACTTCAATCTCTCAAATGGTGTATTAGTGGAATCTTTCCAATTAAAATTATCCTTCTTTAATAAATTTTTGAGGGGTGTTTCTATATGACCATAATTCTTCATAATTGTTTTATAGTATCCAATCAATCCCAAGAAACCCCTCAATTTCTTAATAATTTTTGGAATACGCCATTCTATAACAGCCTTAATTTTCTTAGGATCCACCTTTACTCCATGTGAAACCATGTGTCCCAAGTACTCCACCTTTTTTATACTAAAAGCACACTTAGATAGCTTAGCATAGAGTTGATGATCTTCAATAACTTGTAATGCTTGATCTACATGTTGCAACTGTTCTTCACATGTCTTGCTATAAATCAATATATCATCAAAGAACACTAATACAAACTTCCTCAAGAATTTCTTAAAGATGGATTTCATCAAACTTTTAAATTTAGGCAGTACATTGGTAAGACCAAATGACATCACTAAAAACTCATGATTTCCCTCATGAGTCCTAAATGCTATCTTATAAATATCTTCTTCCTTAATTCAAATTTGTTGATAACCTAATCTAAGATCTAACTTTGTAAAATACATAGCTCCATCCAATTCATATAGAAAATCATCAATGATTGGAATAAGAAACTTATCATTGATGGTGTACATGTTGAGTAGTTTATAGTCTAGGCACGTGTCCCAAGTTTCATCTTTCTTACACACCATCACCAATGGTGAGGATTAAGTACTTTGGCTATGTCTAATAATTCATGCCTCTAGCATCTCCTCGATAATATTTTAATCTCACTTTATATATATATATATATATAT
>VDFB02230012.1:0-15920 GCA_007258455.2 Sequoia sempervirens
GCATGTTCAAGCCATATTACATCAATAAATCAAATCAAAATAGACCAAACAACATGAAGCAAGGCCTAAAAGACCATGAAAATGACAAGGGTCCATTTTCTATGGTGCAAAACACATGATATTAACTATTTTGCAACCATTCACACAAAACAGTGGCCATAAATGATTCAATATAGCCTAAGCTAGATAATTGCAACCATCACCACAAAAAATAAGCCATAAAAGAAACAATATTGGTACCAACAGTCACCTAGATGGGAAAGCCCACAAAGATAATTCTTTTCCCATCTTTTCCACGTTGTAGCCAACATTCATCCCTATGTACAAATATGTATGTATGTGAGCTCAAATGCAAAGAACATTCATATATACTCCTTCCTATGTTTATTCTTTTCATAAGGTAATTTCTTTTTTTTGTATGTCTATACTTAAACTTCCACAAAAATTCATTGCTACTTCCTATCACGTAGCCTTGTCTCTATTCGTTGAGATTTGCTATGACATCTCACAAAAGAATGGGTACCTATGTTTCAATTGACAGTTGCAGTTTTGTTGTTCGAGACCCACATCATGCATTTATTGAAATTGCTTTTGTCAGCTAAAATATGTGGTACCTGTTCTTCTGTTAAGTAATTGGCTCAGGCTTAGGATTTTCAAGTTCTTTTTGCAAAACAAAAGGGGAGCATAATCCACAACATGTGTCAAATTACATCTACCCATATATGTTTAAAACCTCAGGAAACATAGCTAATGTCTGTGAAATTTCCGATAGGCCATTGTTAGGTCTTGTTTTGTTGCTATACCTACTAGCAAAGCCATGAGCAAGGAGGCTAAGGTTATGTGAGCGTACAAGTTCGATCAAGCATTGTTCAACCTCTATGAAGGTGGTTGGAGGTTATTTTGTGTTTTTTGCATGGGGCAATCATTGCAAAAGCAAAAGAAAAGTGTCACCTTGATAATTTTTTTCCACCTATTTTGCATGGAAGCTAGCGGGGAGATGTGTGTTTGAAGCAAGCGACAAGGGGTTTTTATTGAAAAAACCCTTTGCAATATTGTTTCATTTGGGGTTTGCACAAGCATTTTCTATGTTTCCCAAGGCTTTAAAAGGAAACTATTACTTACAACCATGACAACTACACAAAAAGCATACGACAATTAATGTTGATGCCATTCCGCTTGCCCTCTCTGTTGATGCAGCAAACACTTCTAATTTGAAATAAAATCCAAAATAGCCAGCCACTTGTAAGCAACGACTGCCATGTTCAAGCCTCAAAAAACATTGGCCCCGCTTGTGACAAGGGCAAGTTTCTGTTGGGCCCCAAGCCTAGTTAGCCGTTGTGGAATTTATGTGAAGGTTGTTGGATGCTATTTTGTGTTCTTTGCATGGGGCGATGGTTGGAAAAGCTCTACAAAAGTGTCTGTTGTGGTAATTCTTTTCCCATTTCTTCCAGACATGAATCTTGTATATAACACTTGAAAATGCAGTTTATCATTCCAAGGATGTCCCATAAAGTAAACATAGGGATTAGTATGTATCAATGGTGTTTGCATCTGCTATGACATACATACATATCTGTACATAGGGGAAATACATTTTCCACCACTGCGAATAATCATGGCATCAATATTCCATATACCACTCAAAATATAGTTTATCGTTCCAAAAAAGTGTCAGCATGTATCAGTCTTCTTTGCATCTGCTATGACATACATCCAAATGTGCACATTGCATTGTTCATCACTATGGTCAATGGTTGTGCCTCATTTTTTTGTGTTCCATTTTATATTTTCTATGTCCACAACTGAATTCCTCACTTGAACTGGGTTTTTTAGGATTATGTGTAGAAATTCCTTTCTATTTTGCTAGATACTGCAGGATACATACCAACAATTACAGTGCACTATAAATCAAACAAGCCGATCATCTCCAACAATAGTGTTCATTGCCATCATCATGAAATGTTTCTATTTTTTAAGGTAAGTTTATTGCTTCTCTTTTCCTCTTCATTTCCATGCATATAGAATCTCCAACATTTCTAAATTCGCTTCGTTATCATTTTTTATATGTGAGATGTAATCATGGTATTACATATATTTCCCTTATAAATTATAGAACTATTTAAATTTTGTAATTTACATATTTCTTACCAATAATACATGTTTGCCTCACCAAAGTTCACATTTCCCTTCTGTGTATCTATATCCCAGTCAAACCATTTTAGATTGCAGCTACATTCTATTTATATACAAGGTGTACAGATCTCCAAAATGCTAAATAGCTTTACGAGTGCACATTTGCATGGTGTATGCCCTTCACCTAAGTTCTATCTGTATACAACGTAAGGCTATATATCTTTTATTGCATTTCTTATTTCACAACGCCATGCCAATTTATTAAAAATGTATAACATTGATTTCAACTCAACAAATTTTCTCAGGTGCCAAAGCATTGCTTTTACCATTGAACAAAGTGGTGGAAAATTAATGTTTATGCTTGGGGGTTTGGTGAGAGCCCATGAGGCTCCATGACCCAATATGGTAGGGTGGAGAGCAGGCCTTCTTTTTTGTGTTCATACTGCAATCCATTGCATGCACAAGGTATGCCTAGATTTTATTTAATTACTCTATTCTACTACAATTGCATTGCATATTATTTGTTATGAATTCTACAAGTCTTTATATTTTTTGATTTATTTATTGTCTACCAATGGAACGTGTTTATTGCACTAAACTTCACATTATCCTTTCATGTTTGCAGCCATACTCAACCCAAACAATCCTCCTTCATGGATCTTTTCACGCTATTAGATCTTGTATAAAGTCATTAGTGGTGGACAATTTCTTTCACCATTGATCATAGTGGTGGACAATTTATTCTTTTGCTCGGGGGTTTGGTGAGAGTGCATGACGCTCCATGAGCCAATATGGTAGGGTGGAGATTAGGCCTTCTTTTCTTGTCTTCATAATGCATTCCTCCACGTGCACGAGGTATACCTAAATTTTATTTACTTCATTCCTTCCATTATAGGTGCATTGCATATTATGTATTATAAAATATAGAACTCTTGATATCTGCTGATTTACATATTGTCTATCAATTACAAGTGATCACTATACTAAAATTCACATTTTGTTGTTATTCTTGCAGAGCATACTCCAACAATAATGCAGATTTTGATGATCTTGTATAAAGTCATTAGGGGCCGAAACATTGCTTTCACCATTGATCACAGTCGTGGAAAATTTAGTTTTTTTATCACGGGTTTGGTGAGAACGCATGGCACTCCATGACCTAATATGGTAGGGTGGAGATCATGCCTTCTTTTCTTGTCTTCATACTACATTCTGCCATGTGCATCAGGTATGGCTATATTTTATTTATTTCATCCCTTCCATTACAAGTGCATTGCATATTATGTATTATAAATTATAGAACTCTTTATATCTCGTGATTTACATATTGTCTAGCAATTACAGATGATCACTACACTAAACTTCACATTTTGTTGTTGTAGACACCTTAAAATGACCTAGGCCTCTAAAACTTCATTTTTACCACTTTGTCTTAGTATAATTATTATTAATTTTAATTATGTGCCTAACCCATCTTCGACTATTAATTAAATAATTCACAATTATTTAATTAATTCAGGGTCTTCTATTTTTCCTGATTATTAAATAAATAAATCATATTTATTTAATGTGTCACTAATTGTCTAAAGTCAACTTGTAATTAAATAAAGTTCTTATTTTATTTAATTAATCTATGTCATTAATGTCCTCCTGATTATCAAATAAATATATTTTAATATATTTATTTAATATGTCACTAATTCCTAAATCCTCTCTTTTAATTAAATAGATTTGTTAATTTATTTAATTAATTAACCACTTCTTCTAAATTAAATAATTATTTTAATTATTTAATTGTTGTATGTGACACTTCTTTATTTTTAAATAAAGCAATTTATTTAAAAATGTCTCACATAGTTAACTGATTCTTCTTTTAGTAATTGATTTCAAAAATCAATCACTCATTGTCTCACAAAATCCATATTTTTGAATTACTTTAATTCAAAATGGTAGCTTTCTTCCAAAAAACAAATAAAGCTAGCAGATTCTTGATTTTATCATATTTTCTTTTCTTTTCATCTTTTATCTGATTTTTCAGATCTCACAAAGCAGGCTATCTCTATCTTCTTAATTTTGAAAATCTTTATTTTTGAAATTAATTATCTCATCTTTTCTCCACCGCCGATCTGATTTTCTCCTATGACATCTTGATCTATCATTTAAGGATTTTGACCTAACCCTAATTAGGGATTATCGAATTGAATCTTGTCCTCTAATTTTAGGTTTCTATCAAGAGTCAATCTCATCCGTCCACTCAAAATTGTGTTTTCTATAAAAGACAATTTTGTTCATAATTTTAGGATCCATCCACTACTTCGTTATTATAGGCATTATAGTCATTTGTTATAGTCATTTAATATCATTCATCATTTATTATTGTCATACGCATAGGCATAATTTTATCAAATCCTTCAAAACTTGCATAGGACAATGGCATAGTCAAATTGCTCACACACTCGATCTGAGGGCATCAAATCATACGCTACAAATTAGAAGGTGCTATGGAGGTGATTCATGGAAGCTTCACGAATCTAGTATAATCATATAGTTATTTATTGTTTTCATTGTGCTTCATATCTCTTTGGGTTTATTTCATATGATTTCAATTGATTATCTATTATCTAACCTAAATTTTACCCTTAGTTACATTGGTGAACCTGACGTGAACACAACTCTGTTATTTTCTATTATTTCCGTACGGTTTTCGTGTCTTTTCTGTCATTTTTGCAGGTACAGGTACGGAGTGACGTGGTCTTTTTTTTAATCGTGACGCATCATATGCATCGCGACGCATTTGAAGACCCAAACGCCGCAATCGCACTGTCAAGCCGCAACCGTAGTCCGAAAAGCCGCAGTTGAAATACCGAGCCGCATTTGACGAACCAAGTGACGCATTCGCTCTATCATGACGCAATCACCTAGTAAAGTTCTCTTCTCATTTGCATTCGGATTTTTGAGGTTTTTTCTATTATTTCTATTTTTTTTAGCACCCTGGTTTTATTTTCTGCATTCTGCCCAATAGGGGCTGTCGTGTTACTAATTATGTTTCAAAATGTGTGGCAGTTACATTCCGTGGGACCAAGACTGGTGGATGAAACTGCTAACTTGTGGTTTTGCAGCTACGCTTGTCAAAGACTCATTTCTAAAACAACGTGTTTGCGATTTCTGGTGTAGAAAACACTTCATTTGGTGCTTTTAAAATGGATGCGTGTTTGATTCTGTTTGATTGTGCTTGAAGGTGGTAGGTGATTATGCTCTCACCTTATGAAAACTAGGTGATTAGAAAACCAGACCCATCTTATTTTATGTCACCCTCACGATTTAGTAATCGAAGTATCCTCTCCCCTTGCGCTTTCGAGCGATCCTGGGTGTAAGAGAAACGGTTACTGACTCTAGAACTTGGGCCTGTTCTGGTGGGAAAAAGTACTCACCCTAGGACAACTCAAACTAGTAGCACCTTGAACCCAAGGGACATCCAACCGATATATAAAAGTGGGTTCTTGGGGAAAGCCTAAGAATCACGAGTATGGTTCCAACGAGATGGATCTCAGGGGACTTCGGCCGATGGGATCAGTGCCCCACGAACGTAATGCCTAAATTAAACACCTCTTGTCTTAGTGTCCAACCGTTCTATTGGCTATTGCTTGATATAGTGCAGGGTATAGTATCATGCCCGAAGATACTCACTACTGATCCCCTTGAGTAGAGATAGCAATTCTTGGGATGTCATTACCCAAAGAATCTGAATTTGGTGTGCTCGAATGACGTTAATGAGCCGTGGAGGGGAGCCAATGCCACCAAAATTCTAAGCTATCCACTCTTGAGAAGGAAAGGTGTTTATCACCAATCCGGGGTATATCGATGGGCTATATCAAGTATACAAACCCTTGGCCTATTGGCCTTTTAGGATTGTACTTGTCTTATGTGTGATTGCTTACATTCAAAACACTGTGTTTGTCAAGTGCTTTCTGGTTTCATCACAGTTCTAAACAAAACATTCAACACCAAACAAATCAAACTTGCCATCAAAACGACAAGAAAATCAATTTTAAACAAAACTGTGTCGCATCTGTTGAACCGCAATTGATTTTATGCACCGCAATTGCTCTGTTAAACCGCATTTGACATTTGAAATGCCGCATATGTATGCGTCGCGACACATCTGAACAATACAGAGCCCCATATGCAAAACTAAGTTGCATCTGACAGTCCAAAAGCCGCAATTGCAAAAACAACCCGCATTTGACAAACTATGACGCATTCGCCTGTCACGAATCAAATCCTAAAACAGATCCAAATCTAAGTCCACACTTTGTCAGTATTTTTTCAAACACAGTTTCCAAAGAAATCCTGTCAGAAACCAATTCTGAAATTGCTCAAAACTTTGTCCATTAGTTTGCATTCTTTACCATAGGTTTCACCTTTCATTATTTTTTTAGTTGCATACATTTGATATTAGTTTGTCCCTAGGCTTCAAATCATTGCATACTTTGGATTAGATAAATCTCAGCACCAATTCACAAACGTCATTATTTTCGAAACTAGGTTATCTTGGACTTCATCATCATTATCCTTTTCAGTCATTGTCCCTTTTTGTGAGATTTTTTCCAACTCAAAAGTCTAGTTAGGAAAACTCACTCTAGTTAGGAAAACTCACTAGTCATATTGGCCTTGTCATCTTGTTATTTTCAGCAAAGTCCTTTAGTAACCAAAATCGAAAACAAAAATTCAGTTTAGAAGTGCTTAGATATCCTTATCTTAAATTGCATTATAGGTTTAGACATTGCATATCTTATTTCCAAAAATCCAAAAAACTTATTCATCTTAGTCGTTATTTTGAACTTAGACTTCACATAGTGTCATCCTTGCATTTAGTTGTCATCTCCATTTTGAGCAATACCATTTTATGGTGGAAACTAGACTCCAAAAACAAAAGAGACAAATGGAAAACTTTCGACAAGACCCCATGTCCATTGTCAACAATCCCACATACGATCCAAACTAGACTTTTGACGATCCATTTTCCAACACAAAGGACCAACCTCTCACGATAACACCATCCTCATCAAACAATCCATTTGAACCATTCTTACGTAAGGATGAATACGGTCAAATACTTGAGGAAAACTTAGAGGTAGTGGCACAAGACCCAGAGGCCTCTCAATTCGTTGAAACAATGGTCCTTTACGACAAAGACAGATACTTGGCTATACTTTTGAGTCAAGGAGCCAAATTACCTAAAGGATTTGACATCGACACATTGAGATCAACATCTCTAGACCCTAATGTCAACAACATGCACAATATATCAAATAGTGGTCAACCCCCAAACACTACGAGCAATACTTTCTTTGACACTACAACGACAGTGCATGCTACTCCCAACATCCCAAACACCTCCAACTCAATAAACACAACATCCATTGGAGGATCACAATCATCCACAATGCCCACAACATCCATGACACTATCACAATCGGTTGGAACCACTCTTGGCTCCTCAACAATGTGGGCGAGTTACTCCAATCCTCTCTTTACCACTATGGTAAATGCCATGGGGGAATCATCAAGTCACAACACTCTCCCCTTGACAACCACATCTAGTACCATGAGTACACCTTCGACACACCCTCTCATTGGTATCTCGCAAAATCCTTTGGGGGAAGGAAAACGACATGTATTCATTCAAGGACAACAACAAAATGCGAACACGTCAACACTATCAAATACCATCAAACCCCAAGGGTACAATACGAACATTCCCCTTGCACAAAATCAACAATTCAGACAAGTAGTCAACAAACACAACCCATGACATCATTCGTAAATCAAAATTTTCATGGTCACCATATTCCCCAAATATCAATACAAATGGCTGGGGGACATATTCCAACCTACTCATCCCACGTTCATACTCATCAACATACACCCAAACCTAACTTTCAATACCAACAACACACCAATCCACACACATCATACATGTCACAACAATCCATATTGCCAAAATTCACCAATATTCACGCACAACAAACAGGGACCTATGGTGTACCAGGAAACCCAACACACGGGACCACAAATGATCCTGTTATGGATGCCTTACAAACGCGATTGATGGATGTAGAGAAAACTATCCAAAACATATACGTATCAGGCAAGAAATCAGAAATATCATATGATCTAAATGTATACCCATTCGACATGAGCTTATACATGCCTTCATTTCCTCTAGGATACGTGTCACCCAATTTCACAAAATATAGAGGCAAGACAAACCCCATTGAACATGTTCGTGAGTTTGCAACTAATTGTATGGAAATCGCTTATGAACAAACATACTTGATGATACTTTTCTCTAAAAGTCTGGCAGGTCCTTCCCTTGAATGGTTTTCCACTCAAAAGGATATCCAAACATGGGATGAGCTTAAAAGAAAATTCATAAAAAATTACACGTACAACATTGACATGGATACCTCTATCACTAGCTTGTGCAATCTCACGCAAGAGGATGCTGGTGAGACTTTCATCCCATTCTTTCAGAAATGGAGAAGTCTAGCTAGTCGATGTCATATTGATATACCCGAAAGGGAAAAGGTCGACATGTTCGTGCAAACACTTCTTGGGCCCCTAAAATATGCATTGCAAGTACATTGTTGCACAAACTTCACATATTTAGTTGAAAAAGGGGTCCAAATTGAGAAAGCCCTTATCACAAAGGGAGAACTAAGATACAGTCCCAAAAACACAAACATCAATCCACCCGCCGACAAAAACAAATATTGGGTTAAAAATAAACACGTTACAAATGATGGTGTTGTTGACGCCAAGACTGCAAACATTGTGGGTCCTATACTAGCCCTAAAAGGGGTTCAACAACAAAACAAACCAACAACGACATTGACACCTCCTTCCAATGTCCCTTCAAACAACCAAAGTGGTCAAAACAATCAGGGACAATACCGTCAAATGAGACAATTTCCTAGAGGTCGCACATACACTTTTTTGGGTGAACCCATTGAGGAAGTCCTCAAGAAATGCATTCAAACTGTCGTCATCACACTTCAGGAACCAAAACCATACGACCCAGGACAATTCAAACTAGCACGGTGGGACGATAATGCATTCTACGATTATCATCATACAAAAGGACATAAAACCTCTAACTGTCGACAATTGAAAAATCTAGTACAAGATCTTATCGAAAGTCGCATCATTGAAGTAGGCAGATCTCAATTCGCCTCCAATTCAGATCATACTATCCATAAGAACCCACTGCAGGACCATGGTTCTCATAATGCTTCCACCTCAGGTCCACAGACAAACAATAATCAAGCTAACTTCGCCCGAGCCAAGTACAATTATTCTAGTGGACCAATTATAAATAATGTTCGAACTAATGACGAATACATCAACACCATTACGATCAAGAGAGCACCTTAGTGTAATGCTACTACTCGAAGTGGCTAGGTCACCATAGTTGGTCCGTCTCCTGCTAGGCAACCCAAAATTTCCATACCTGGCCCATCTGCTAAACAAACAAGACCCACCCCAACCACCAAGCAAGGGCAACCCAAAATTTAGTTCAACCTTATTGACCAGCTAGGCAAGACTCCCGCACAAATCTCTATACTTGAGCTGCTTCGTATCTCTCCTGCGCACAAGGATATACTAGATAAAACCCTGCAAGAGTCGTCGGTCCCCAAGGACATTGATGTCAATCAGTTTGAGACCATGGTGGGATACCTCACTACACCTCACCATGTCACCTTCTTGGATCAAGATTATTCATCACCTAAAACCAACCACAATGATGCCTTGCATATAGAAACATTTTTCCACAAACAAAAAGTCAAGTGGGTGTTAGTAGATGGCAGAGCAGGATTGAACATATGCTCCCTCAAATTGGTTAAGGCTCTAGGATTCTCCGATGCATGCATAGACCCAACAAAGAGTATAGTGATCAAAGCATATGATGATGAAGAACACCCTTCACGTGGTGTTATCTCACTCCCTATCAGAGTGGGACCAATCATTGTAGACACAACCTGCCAGGTCCTGGATTTGGAATTACCATACAACATCTTGCTCGGCTATCCATGGATCCATGCCTTAAAAGCCGTTCTGTCCACATATCACCAATGCCTAAAGTTTCCATTTGACGGCACAAAAATAACCATATATGGAGACCCTGACCCTTTCCAATATTGTACAAACTTAAGAGATATCTCTAAAAATCGAGTGCCTATTAACCAAGAAGCACCTGGCTCCTCGTCATCCAAATACATCGACCCATCCACACTCACACCATCTTCCACATCCACTCCATCCATGTCTTCCGCCATACCACCACCTTCCACTGGCCCTAAGACTGAATCCACTATCAAAATCCAGGACCTCAGCTGCAGATAATTCAAACTGCACATAGCATACAACATAACAACAATACCCAAGCCGCCAAAGGTCTATGGTAGGCCATGTTTCAGAATGGAACCCCAAATTATTTTTAAGGTTCCACCAAAAATAGTTTTCATCAAATGGGGGGACATGAGTAATGAAGACCTTGCTGACATCACAGGATGGATCTATAAGGATACTATCGCACTACCCCCATTACCGGTTCAAAAATATGGCAAAGGTTATGACATAATGAAGGCTAAGGGCTACGATGGTACTAGTGGCCTGGACAGAAATAAAGCAGGATGAAGGGAGCCCATTGAACCTTTCAAAATACCAAAGTATCTTGGATTATGGTTTGGATTGCCCGACTATGATGATCGACGTACCTCTAGACTTTCAAGTGAGCGAGTACATGCTTCGGATAGTGTCGAGACTACTAGGGAGACCCTCACCAAAACTGACTCCCAAGAGTGGGAATTTGGCTTAGAACGATCCCTAAGTGACTGTTGCCTAGATGATTTGTTTGTTGAAGAAGGGGAACTGACCTCTGAACAAAGATTTTGGCAAAGATTTAAAATTGATCAAGCACCCAATAGTCAAACTCCCATTACCACCTCCCATGATTTACAAACCCCACTATCTGAATCCTATTAGTCCAACCCATCCAAACTACCAAATGACATTGATAATCATGACTCTAGGTCCTTCACCCCTTATTTCGACAACGAATATGAGACAAGCGAAGGGGAATATTGGATAGAATCCGATGTGGAGTTGGATGATGATAACCTCATCTACAATATCACTGAATCCATCTGCATGCTTTATGCATCCTCCCCGCAGTTCACCAACACTGACGATGGCATTTCCCTAGTTTATCCTCAACTAGTCGATTGGAACCAACAAGGCCCGCCAGTCCTGGATATGTTTCAGAATGATGAGGCAATTGCAGAATTTATGGGATTACACGAAGACATACCTAATGGTGACCACAAGGTGGGATTCACTATTGATCTGGATTGTACGACATACTTCGGCGAGACTGCTTCATCCTCCAGTCGCAAAAGTAAAAATAAAAATAAAATAAAAAATGAAATGTCTCTAGGTGAAAACTGAAAGGCACCTTTTGACGACAAAATAGTAAAAACAAAGGACGTATCTGCGGGTGAAAACCTCTCTGAGGCGCCCAAAGATGGAGGACTGGACTTTCTTCCTGTGCAACAAGAGAAGTCAGCTATGCTGGTAGAAGATACCATAGAAGATAACATATCGACTACAAAAGACCCCAAAATGGTTCTCTTTGCTGCATCACTGACTGAAGAAGAGAGACCAGAATTTCATAAATTCTTTGCTGAACGTAAAATCAACTTTGCATGGTCCTATGTAGACATGCCAGGATTAGACCTAGAACTGGTCCTGCACCATCTGCCACTATTGCCTAATGTCAAACCAGTCAAGCAGAAGTTACGCAAAATGCACCCTCAAGTCGCTCTATTGTTTAAGACAGAGTTGAAGAAACTTCTAGACTCTGGATTCAGTCAGTCGATTGACTATGCAGAATGGATATCTAACTTGGTGCCGGTAACAAAACCAAATGGGTTGATTCGCATCTGCACAGATTTTAGAGATCTAAATAAGGCATGCCCAAAGGATGACTTTCCTTTACCCAATATTGACATCATAGTTGACCTTACAACAGGATATGAGATGCTATCCCTCATGGATGGTTTCTCCGGCTATAATTAGATTTGCATTGCCCCAGAAGACCAGCACAAAATGACATTTACTTTCCCATGGGGAACATACTGTTGGAATGTCATGCCCTTCGATCTCAAAAATGCAGGCACCACATATCAAAGGGCTATGACTACAATCTTCCATGACATGATGCATAAAATAATGGAAGATTATGTAGATGACCTATTAGCTAAATCAACAACTAGGAAAGATCACCTCAGGGTTTTAGACATAATTTTCAAATGACTGCAAGAATACAAACTCTGACTAAATCCTAAGAAATGTGTCTTCAGTGTAACATCAGGTAAACTCTTGGGCTACATAGTTTCTCGAAGAGGCATTGAGGTTGATCCAGCCAAATTCAAAGCCATCATAGACATGCCTCCTCCCAGAGGAATCAGTGAACTCAAAACTCTACAAGGTAGGGTACAATCTAGTCGGCGCTTCATAGCCCAATTGGCTAACAAGTGCCACCCATTCCAATACCTATTGCGCAAGGCTATCCCCTTTGTGTGGACAGACAAATGTCAAGAAGCCTTTCAGCAAATCAAAGACTACCTACTGTCAACGCCAGTTCTCATGCCTCCCATTCATGGAAAGCCATTGATCCTGTACATCTCGACAACTAGTTCAGCACTGGGGGCATTATTAGCACAAAATGACCATGAAGAAAAAGAAAGAGCTATATACTATATTATTTGGATGTTGGTCAGGTATGAGCTAAACTACACACCAATTGAACGGGCTTGCCTAGCCGTGGTCTTTGCAGCGCAAAAACTAAGGCATTACATGCTAAGCCATCAGACGCAGCTGGTAGCAAAGATCGACCCTCTAAAATATTTGTTGAGCAGGGCAACATTAACAAGATGTCTGGAAAAATGGGTCATGATTCTAAGTGAATATGATATTCAGTATGTGGAAAGAAAGGCGATAAAAGGACAGGTCATTGCAGACCAACTGGCAGATGCACCTTTGCAAAGTGATCACCCGCTAGTGACAAATTTTTCAGATGAGTCGATATTCCATATAGAACCTAAGGCACCTTAGTGACTCTATTTTGACGGATCACACACAAACCATGGCTCAGGGGCAGGAATCTTGTTTATCACTCCTCAAGGAGACTCCATTCCTAAGTCTTTCCGCATTGCATTCCCATGCACAAACAATGTGGCAGAATATGAGGCATTGGTTACAGGACTAAGAATGGCAATAAAATGGAAAATTAGAGCACTACATGTCTATGGAGATTCTCAACTTGTCATCAACCAGGTTAATGACGACTATGACACAAAAGATGAGAAGTTGATGCCCTATAAGCGAATGGTTGACAGTTTCCAAATGTACTTTAATATGGTAAATTTGGAACAAGTTCCAAGTACATAGAACAAAGCAGCGGATGTAATGGCTACGATAGGCTCTCTCCTTGACATCCCAAGCAATCTGCCACAATTGGAGTTTCTCATAGAACAATTGTTGGTTCCTGCCTATGACGTTCCGGAATCAGAAATGGTCTATGAACTTGTTGGTCCCAACTCTCCCTGGTATCAAGACATTCACGACTACCTTAAATCCCAAACCCTTCCACCCAACCTATCCAATAACCAGAAGAAGTCCTTCATTAGAAAAGCTGCGAGATATGCCATCGTCAGTGACACCTTTACGCCCGTGGCTTTGACAACACTCTCCTTAGATGTCTCAACACTAACGGCGATGGGTACAACCTTCACCTTGTGAGTACATGGCCGGTATATATACGAATCTCATTCGAGTGGTCCTACTCTAGCTAAGAAGATAACGCGACTTGGGTACTATTGGCTGACCATTGAAAAGGATGCATTAGAATATGTCAAGACTTGTCACAAATGTTAAATTCACAGTGATTTGATCCATGCTCCCACACAGGAACTTCGGCCGATCACCTCTCCTTGGCCCTTCGCTCAATGGGGACTTGACCTCATGGGTAAGATCCATCCAACCTCGTCCAACGGCCCTAAATTCATTGTACCCACCAGCAGGTGTACATGAAGGGGTGTACATTGAAATCATCCGGTATATATTACCGGAAAATAAATATCAGTTCATCCTTAACTACATCATTTGCCGGTATGGCCTTCCATAATCCATCATCACTGACAATGGACATCCATTTAAAAACCAGGATGTTCGTGAGTTATGTGAGTGATTTCACATCCAACACCATTTTTCATCTCCATATTACCCACAAGGAAATGGTCAAGCTGAGGCGTCGAATAAAACCATTGTTAAAATCCTCAAAAAGACGGTTAATGATGCTGGCCGTGATTGGCATATATAACTCAACCCTGCTCTGTGGGCTTACGCACTGAGCCGTTATTACTATAGGAGCCACTCATTTTGCCTTGGTCTATATGAATTAAAATTGTCTGCACCATTGAGGTCAAGGGAATTCCTTCATTCTGAGAGTCTCCACGGAAGGGTTTAACGAATGAGGAGTACTTATGAACAATGGTGCATGGTAAAATCTTGGAAGAAAGGAAGAAAAATTCCACGAACCATCTACAAGCGTGTGGAAATTTGTCTTTGTCTGCAGGTTACAATAAGGAGGGTCATGGTCCGGGAAATTTGACATTAGTGACTTAGTCCCTATCTTGAGAACCCTAAAACCAAGCTGATAGAGAAAAGCCAGGAAAGTTTGAACCAAACTGGTTAGGTCCTTATGTCATCATCTCTTCTTTTGGTTCTGGAGCCTATCAGCTAGCGAATCCAGATGGAGAACAATTGACAGAGTCCATCAATAGTCTACATCTCTAGAAGTTCTACGCATAGCATTAGGAGATCAAGCTAAGAGCGGCAAAAATACAAAAAAATAGAAAAAGATAAAAAAATCGTTGCCTTGATGAAAACCTAGCAAACAGGCATCTTGGCAACAACAAAAAAATAAGAAAAATGACAAAATAGTAAAGAGAAATTTTTTTTCCAACAGTGAAAACCTGGGAAACAGACACTTTGGATAGGTACCATGGCGAAAACTTGGCAAATAGGCACCATGCATAATCAATCATTGCTCTGCCATCTACTGTCACTTTGTCTACCTTTGCTTAGGATGGAGGACATCTCATGCCATCATCACGCCAGTCGACATGACATTATACCCTTCCTTTCATGGTCGATAAACGGTTGACATCGAGTCCTAACGACTGACCATCTAGTAAACCAGTAGCATCCCATCCATATTCCTTAAAGTTGGCTAAGTCTTGGACCTGACTGGGGGAAAAATTTGTATCATATAACTGCAGTGGATGTCACATACGGATTTGGAAAACATTGAAAATGTCCTGAAAAAAGACCTAAACATTGAAAATGTCCTGAAAAAAGACCTAAACATTGAAAATGTCCTGAAAAAAGAAGACAAAAACATCATCAAATGTCCTGAAAAAAGACCTAAACATCACAAAATGTCCTGCAAAAAGACCTAGAAATTGAAATATGTCCTAAAGAAAACAACAACAAAATGTCAAACATAGGATCATCTCTGGTCAAATCTATCCTGTCAATCGGTCAAATCTTTGTCATTTGTTTGAACTACATTGTCTCTGCGCATTTGCTACGTAGGAAAGACTCACATTTGAGTCCCTGAGACATTAGGTCAGTCCTTTTAAGGTTTGTCACAATAAAAT
>VDFB02230020.1:0-18806 GCA_007258455.2 Sequoia sempervirens
CTAGGTAATCATAAACCTTATACCTCAACTGAGCACAAATACATGACTTCATCACAAGAATAACTAGATGAAGACCAAGAACTAGCAAGGAAAGCCATCTATCATCCCAAAAAGAAACCAAGTACTTGATCTGACCTACTAAGAGGAGCCCAGAGAAAGAAAATTCTTGGACTTAATGGGGTTATTCCAGATAATACATCTTGAAGGAAGAACACTATTGTCTAGGAGAGAGAGGAAATCATGACCCTGCAAATACTTATGCTTAAGGATAGAGATCCATTCTACCTGATTATGTAGAATCTTCCAAGAGATTTTAGTTATAGGGTCCATATTCATCTCTCTAGGTTTTCTTAAGTCTAGGCCACAATAAATTGTTTTGGAGTAGACAGTGTCACAATTCACTAAAGAGAAAAAACTCCTCTCTTTAGTACATGACCAAAGGAATCTTTGTTGGATTTTATCAAATTTTTCTCACCACACAACAAGCATAAAAAATAAAGACATTAGTTACACAATTGAACTTTGAAGGGTGGATTTGAGAAGGTGAAGCTTACCATCATTACTAAGAAGAGGACCTTTCTAGGTAGCCAAATTTCTTTGAACTCTTTAAAGAAGAGTAGAGTAGACTGAATTATCCACCTTACCAATAGTAAGCGACATATCCATGTATGTCGAGGGAAAGGGTATGATCTAACAATTGAGGATTCTAGAAATCCTAGTTCAAAGAGAAGGGGGCACATTGAGAATAAGATGACACTTTTAGTAAAATTTATATATACACTAGTTACCTAGAAGTTGTAGCAAATTTTTTGAGAACATCAACCCAAACTTTAGCCTCATCCATTGTGGCTTCCCCCAACAAGATTTTGTAGTTTAGGAAAAAGTATCCCTTTTTCACACAAGTAATTTGGGGAATTAATATTAAATAAAATGAACTAATTATGCCTTAATTTAGTTTTGTAATACATATTTTACATATTCACAATAAGTTTAGGGTCTTATTAGTTAAAATGGACTTAATTGTGCTTTAATTTTTGTGTTGTAAGGTGTACCTTTAAACTTTCACACTTATCTAGGGATATATTAATTAATGGAGGTCAATTTTCCTTAATTGGCCCCTTTAGTTCAAATCCAAGCCTAATTAATTGCAACTTCTAAAGGGGAAAACCCAACATTCATTAATGACATAAAATAACACTTATCATTGGAGAATGTGTATCATAGGCTAGTGACCTAGGACCCATTATCCCAAGTGTGAATGGGTCCTCACTTAGATCTAGGACCTAAATTTTCATTATGTTTTTTGTGGTATTTCAATTATTTCAAATGTATATTCACATGTCAGCTTGTGTTATTTGAATTTCAATAATTGATGTTAACATATATATAAATAAGAGATCATTTCACTATGTTTCACCTAGAAAAATTTCACGAGCACCTAGAGCATTCAAGTGAGCATTATCAAGAGAATTTCAAGAGCATTTTCAAGGAATTCAAGGGAAAAATTATAGAAGAATTATTACAGAATTTAAGATCCTATTATCATGTCAAAGTCTTCTTACATCATGCATGAACATATTTGAGCTAATATGTTGATGTAGTTTTCAAGATCCATTCAAGAATTTAGAGGCATTATTTCAAATCAAGTTTCAACATCAAGATCCATATCCATTGAAGCCATTTCATTCAAGTTGTAGATCTACATTCCAAGGTTCAAACAAGGGTTTGGTGATTTGTGACATAGAATTGTTCATTCATCATTCCTTTCATGCTATTTTCATTTCACTAGAAGGTGTGGTAACAAAAAAAGTATCCCTTCTTCTTTTCCCTTATATGTGTGGCCCCTGCTTGTGAACTAGGCTTAATATTGCCTTGATTTAGTGTTGTAATGTGTTTAATAGATTCACATTAAGTATTGGACCCTTGTGAAATAATGAACATAATGGGACATCAATGCTATAGCGTTGTGAACTATTGTAACTCAATTTCACACTTTTCTAAGGTTTTATTAATTAATTACACCTAATAAACCTCTTTTTAATGGGTAAGTGCACCAAGATGGCTCACAAAAAGGGGGCTTAAGTGGCCACTTTTTTTTTGAAATCAGGAAATGCTGACCTTGGACATGAAATTGACAATAGTTATACTCAAAATTTTGAGATGGAACAAAAACAAGGATCAAAGTGCTCTGAGTCTACTTTCTAAACTACTAATTTATTTTGAAAATGGTTGAAATTAAGGGGTTCAAAGAAGGATGTACACAAGTGGTTATTAGTTCTTGTCAGGAAAAACATATAACAGCAACTCTTATATGACTTGAGCATGGTGAACTTTTGTAGTATTTTAAAATCGCTATGGTGGGAAGTTAGCTAACAGTATCTAGTTGATGCACGATTTTTCTGATAATTTTTTAATGAATATTTGGTTTTTTACTAATTTTCTAAGTGGGCACTTCCTGAAAAGTAGAATTTTGGCCGTGCTCCCCCTATAATTTTTGGAAAATAATTGATTTTAAAAAAAAAAAAAATTGTAGAATGAAGTCTAGTTTATAAAATGTAATTTATTTGAAATATTGATGAATAGTTAATTTATAACAAAAAATGCCAAGCTCTTGCTTTTGGCAAAAGCAGGACAACACAAAATGAAAAGAAATTATTGATGAAAGGCTTAACATTGTCAAAAAGTGAAAAAAATTACATCGTTGGATAGCTAAGAGAGAACCTAACATTACCCATGTTTTTGATTTTGTCGATATTGAACTAAATGCAATCTTGATGGTGAGCATGGACCCGATTATGTGAAAATTATAGAGATTTACAAAACATGTCTACGGCCTTGTTTGGGAATGCCATCCAAGCCTTTGGGTTGGTATTCCAAGGCAAATAATTTCACTTTTTCTTTTTTAGCGTGAAATAATGTGATGGAGTGTTATAATGAGCTCCCGTTACTTATAGCAGTAGCGTTTTGTAAAAAAAAATTCAAAAGTGGCTAGAAAATTGGTACCCAGCTTCATGCACCCACCCTAATCAAAATAAACTTTAATCTTTCATTATTTTAAGTGTTGTAAAGTTTTGTAAGCCACTTTCACACTTTTCTAGGATTTTAATTAATAATGGGGCTTTCTTATGCTTTAATTGGCCTTATTTTTCATCCACAATCCTCATTTATTGCATCCTTTTGAGGATAATCTTGACATCAATCATTAGACAATCATAATTTAGGTGTTTCAGGCTTGAACGACCTAGATTTAGTCATTTGGGACTCATCACCACCTTGGGCGAATGAGTCGCACCTAGATTTTTGGGTCTCAATCCCCGTTTTACACATTTCTAAGCATTTTTAAAATTGGTCCCAAAATTTAGGCATGGTGGAACTCATTCGCCACCTTGGGAGAATGAGTCTCATGTGGCCCAAAATAAAAATTAGCTCAATTTTTTGCTGCGGTTTTATTCTCCTAGATCTGATGTTAACTTTAGTGTTGTAAATTCGGGAATTCTTACATTATTGATTATAAATATAAGGTTCTTCCATTCATTTTTACCTAATACTTTTGTAAGAGAATTCCATATAGCAAGTTTGAGTTCACAAGAGAATTCAAGCATTTTCAAGAGCATTCAAGAGCATATTATAAGGCATTTTAGAGTAGCATTCAAGCATCAATCATCATGTCAAGGATTTCATGCATCATGTTGTTTTAGAGATAACAATTGTGGTGTAGTATTTTGTGATTCAAGCAAGCATTACATTCAAGATCTATCCAGTTCAGACAAGAATCAAGGTCTACATCCATTGGATCCATTACATGCATGTTTGTAACATCCCATTGCTATGGTTTGGTGAGTTGCAACATCTCATTTGTTCCTTCATCATTCTCCATTCTTATTTGATTTCATTTCAAGGTTTAATTACCAACAAGGTGTTTGACTAACGAAAACACCTATTCACTAACCAAATGAAAATTTTCCTTCTCCTTTATGTGTGATTTACAGGTCTAGGCTTTAGATTTACTAAGGAGAAAGATTGGAGAAAAGTTGCAAATCATTCAAAGTTGTTAGATTTTTCATCAAGCCTTGGAGAACTATGGAGAAGACCTACAAGTTGCAAATCAAAGTTTTGGATATGAAAATCAATCAGGAAGGCTAGATCAGATAGAGAAGAGAAGGATTATATTTTGAATCTTCAAAAAAGCCTAACTAGACTGATTCGCTGGTTTTGGTCAATCAGTCCCAATTCTGGTAAATTTTTAAGTTTTTGTAGATTTGGATACCCTTTTGGTAGATTCTTGTTCCTACATAGTTTTATTGAAACTAGACTGATTCACCTAACTTGGTAAGTGAGTCCTAGTCAACGTAAAAAAGTAGAATTTCTAGTGTTTCAGAGCTCCTTTTAGTCATTTCCAGATTTATAGGTGCACACTTTCCTGTCTTTAGTTTTTTGTTTCATTTCATTCACTTTTCTAGGTCATTTCATAGTGCATTACATTCAATTAGGGTTTTTTCATTTCATCTTGTATTTCATTACCTTTTCCAAGTCTAAACTTGGTGGTGAACCCCTTATTAGTTTGCATTCAACCCTTAGGACAACCCTATTACAATATTTCTTTGTCTTTTTCATTGAGATATTTAGGGTTACCCTTGAATGTAGTAGGTGGAAAGTGGGCATGCTCTATGTCCTAAATCATATGATAGGATCCATCCCACATTTCTTACATAATATTTTGGTGAATCTACATTTAGAACATTAAATTTTTATTTGGAGTGCATTATAATCCTAGACCTTGTTTGCATTAACATTGCATTGGTTAATTTGCATTGTAGGGTTTTCAATTTTTGCATTAGTGGAAGATCATATAGCTTGCATTTGTGTGTCTCATTTCACTAAAAATCACACAAAGTTTTCATTTGCATTCAACATACACATCATAAAACATAAAAAGCATAAAATTCAACTAAAAATTTCTTTTTTAAAAAAAAATCTCATTGGGACTCATTCACCACCTTGGGTGAATCAGTCCCAGTGCATATTCTATATTGCATTTTCTGGCATTTAAAGTGCAGTTTATGATTTTATGTTTCCTATTATTTCCTTTATATTTTAGTTTGCAAATATTTTGTCATAAGAATTTCATTGTTCTTAGCTTATATTGCATTTGCATTCACCTTGCATTTAGTATCCCTTGTATGAGTATTTGGTGTCCTATTGCTAATACCATAGTGAGATAAAGTTCGAGACTCATGCCATCTTATGATAGCACAATCATTGTGGATCTTGGGTTGTCTAGCTCTTTCACTCCTAGTATTGACATTAGTACACTAGGTATGGACCATACCCTCAACAACCCTTTTCCTTCAAGTAGTGTGATGCAAGTTGAAATAAGGAATGATAGTGTCTCGCAAGAAAACATAATTCAAATTCATGAGGACCTAACTAACTTACAACATCAAGTGAAAAATGACAATATTTCAACTATCGCCATCCCTATTATAGATAACATTCATCACATACTTGAAAGTGAAGATGGACTTGACCTTGTGAAAAACATAGTTCAAATATTTGGAAAACACCTCACTTCAACCACTAGTTTTCCTTTACCTACTAGCAATGTCACAAGCCAAGGAGGAACTCAAATTCCTCCTCTTACAACAATTGTCTCAATACCTACCTATACCAACCCTCAAGTCACAAAAACAATGCAACAAACTAGTAATGTGATTCCTTCCTTGGGTATTCCCGCTAGCATCCCTAGTTCCTATGTGGCATCACATGTTATATCCCCTACCACTTTATCCCCCATAAGAATTCCATTTGTTTTCCTTCAAACACATACACCCCTTCACCTTTTTCACTTCCATCTCATATTACAAGCAATGAAGCTCTCATTAATCAACTTTTCCAAACCATTTCACCCCTTCAAAAATAAATCCCCACCATCAATCAAAATCAAAATGGCCCACCTACATATTCATAGTCAAAAGCAGTCGATTGTCCTTAGAGATATTGTAAACACCAATTTTACAAGGTGTAGAGGTGCCTAGATTCAAGAAATATGGAGGGAAGGGAGATCTTTCTAACCATGTTAATGCTTATATTTCCTTATGTAGTGACTTTGTTCTTGATGATAAACTCTTGGCTAAGATTTTCCCTAGGTCCTTGAAAGATACTACCCTGGAATTATTTTCCTCTCTATCGAACAACTCAATTCATTCATTCGATGAACTTTTTGAAGCATTTTTTAATCATTTCCAAGTGCATATGACTCCTTAGATAACCTTGGCTGATTTGATGAGATGCAAGCAAAAAGAAGAAGAAAGGATAACTAACTTCATCTCACGCTATCAATCAATTTATTCCCAAATTGATGTCAAGGTTCTTAACACTCACCTTCAAAATATGTCCATGGAAAATTTGGAAAGCAAGATTCAAGAGAAGCTCACCATGATGAAATTCCCATCCTTCATGCACTTGTGTACAACTCTCCATGATTATCAACATTTGGGTAATAGTCGAGATACAAAGTCCACTTCTAGCCAAATTGAGAAGTTTGATCCCACAAACCAAAATAATTCCCAACCCTTTAGAAAATAGAATAGAGGTTTCCTTCAATATAATCTCCCTCAAAAAACAACTCAAAATTTCAATAACCAAGTAGCTATTGTTAAAGCTATGATACACTTTAGCTATGGGGACACCCAAAAAGACAATTCACTCCCTTACCCGATACTCTTCATAACAATGTCCCAACTTCTAGAACAACAAATGATTACCTTGACTCCCATTAAAACACCCAATCCTAATAAGATTTTAAAGCCTAGCTTTAGATAAAATGCTTATTTCCACTATCACTAACAAAATTGACATGACATAGAACACTGTAATTATCTTAAACATCTTGTGGAAGGCCTCATTGATTCTAGTCGTCTATCCATTGGAGGTGTTAGTATTCAAGGAAATAAGTCCTTTTCCCCAACTAAACAAAAATTGAAAATATTTACCAAACCCATGCCCAAGCATAGTATTTCATTTTTCAAAGACAACCAAACTATAAAGAATGATGTGATGAATGTTAATACAAATGATGATAACAATGATTGTAGTATTCAACATGATCCTATAGATAATGACCATATGGATGATATGGTAGTAATGATAAATGTCATTCCTCATAAGGTTCGGACTAAGAATCCTCTTGACATTGCTTTCTCCTCTAAGGATATACTTAAACATGCACTTGATGGTACTCTTTACATAGCCAGCCAAATCCATGACAATCCCACCAATGGGATACTAATAGATCCCACCTATGGAGAGAATGTCATCACTAATGAATTCATACTTTTGCATGAGCTCTATCAAGATATATATGATATTTAACCAAAGTCATGGATCAATACACATAGTGGTTTTTCTTTCCCTATGATGGGATCGATCAATCATCCTATAGTCAGACTAGTTTTGTGTGAAGCTAGGCCATCTATGGCTTCACTCCATGAAAGATGTCCCTTCAGTTGTGCACAAATTCTTAAAGTTTCATTTTGACAATGAAAAATTCACTGTCCATCATAGTGGCTTTAACACATTGTCCTCTAAAGGAAAAAATTCTTTATATTCCTTTTGGCCAAAGCCTATGGAACCTATAAATCCATGAGAGGACTTATTTTTATTTTCTTATCAAAATTTAAAGGAAAAGAAGATAACAAAACTATCCCTTCGAAACATGTTTCCAACTACCACCAATCCGACTATGCTTGAAAAAACCATGTTTGAACCTAAAGAAATTACAAATGACCAAAACCAACCTAAGAAAAAACCTTCACCTACATCCTACAAAAGACCAAGAGATAATGAAAACAATCTTGTCACACCTCCTAGAATAAAACAGATTTACAAAGTCAAAGAGAACATGGTCAAAAAACTTCTTGTGGTCCCTTATGTTCCTCCCCTTAGGGAAGAAAAGAAATCTATGGTTGATCAATCCGCTCCTATAGAAATACAACATGAAAATAAAACTAAAAGAAATAGAGGTGCTAAAGAGCATAGGTGTAGACGTCATGCCCTTTCTCGTAGGTTACATGAAGAATTAAACAAAGAAAATCAAAATCCAAAGTTGACTAAAGCAATGCATAATGACCCTACTCCCACCTAGAAAAAAAACACTCCAATACAACAACCACAACAATATTTGAACTCTTCCATGGAAATTATCATTCGACCTCCTATTGTGATTAACTTGGATGATGATGAGGAAATTGCTAAAATTGATGAAGAGGTACATAATGAATTGAATACATTTTTTCCCTCTTCCATGAGCTTAAACAACAATTATCCTAAGAAGAATGTTGAACTTGGTATTGATCCTAGTTCAACACTTGCTATTCTCCCTTAAGCTAGTTGTCCACCTTTGGTATACAAGGAACATGATTGGGAGGTGGATAACCTACTTTAGGTTGACTTGCTTGTGTCTTACTAGTCCTTCACTTTATTTCTTTTTCATTTTATTTTGCTTGATTGCATGTATGTAATGTGATTTCCTATAATGTAATGCTTGATGTTCTCTCTCTCTTTGTGACATTCCTTTGTTTGTACCTTCATTCTTCTCTACGTCATCAATATTTTACTTTTCACTCTTTATATTTTTCATTTTTCTTGTGTTTTCCTTTGGGTGATGACAAAAGGTGTTGAGACATTCATGTCTCTTCCATGCTCACCAAAAAAAAATTCTTTATCTTTATCTTTTTCATTTGTCTCGTGTTTTCCTTGTGGGGATGATGTAAGGTGTCAAGACATTCATGTCTCTTCCATGTTGACCCAAAAGGATTTTTCTTTGTTTTTTCTCTCTTTGTATCATTCTTCTAGTTCTATATGTATTTGGGGTATGATGACAATTCCAAGCTCTCTAAAAATATTGCAATAAGAACATATTGACCCCAAATCCATAGATCCCTTATGTGTTAGGTGTTTTCATTTTGGGGGAAACCCCTTTCTTTTCTCCTTTCTTTTTCATGATGTAGCTTTACTTGGAAACATATGACTTGGCATAGGGATTTCTAAGTTGGATCTCATGTCTTCTTTGTTTGCATTCATCATTTTATACTTTAAAGTAATTGCTCACAACATAGTCTTTAGCAATTTCTTTAAAGTGGGGGCATACATTAGCATTATTTGTTTGCATTTTTCTTGGTTCATGGTGCAGTTTTCTTATTTCATATGATGCATTTCCCACTTTTGGGATGACATTGCATGTGATGTCCCTCAAGAGCATGATCCTCTTAGTGTCTTGATGTGATGCACTGCATCCCCTAAGTTGTGAATATTTTATCCTTTGATTGGTCCTCTCTTGGAGGCATTAGGCACAATGTCCCCTAAGTTAAAGACCTCACATGAACTAAGTAAGAATCCTTTGAATATTCCCTATTTTTCATTTTTCATTTATATGGCCACCTTGCATAATACATCTTGCATTCCTATAGAGCTATCTTGTTTGTCCATGAGCTCCAAGCATATGAAGTTTTGATTGTCTCATGAAGCTCAAAAATCAATTTCTTTGTGGAGCTTTATTAAAGTTATCAGGGGTTATATCTTTGGTATGGTTTGAGCAGGAAGCCCAACTCAGGCATGACTTTCCCCATAGCCACTTGTATGTGTGTGTGAGTGCAAACCATCCATGAGTGTATGTTTCTCACCTTCTAGGACTTCTCAGCCAATAGACATCCTAAATTTTTGTCACCTCAAAGTGAGTATGCATTTTTTTCAAAAAAAAAGCCTAGATCTAATCCACATCATGATGGAAAAATGGTCAAAACTTTATTTAACTCTCTTTTATTTGTTACCTTTTCTCTTTTTCTATCTTTGACAGTGCATGCCTGTTCTTTGTTGTTGCTCATTACATTATTCTCATGTGTGTGTTCTTTTCTTCCTATGTTGGTTTATCATGGGATCATGATCCTAGGGGCTTGGCCACCTCTAGTAATCCTTGTCATCTTTTTTCATCCACATTGGTGCACTTGGACCCCTCTTGATGTGTGTTTTTCTAATTTAGTGTGAGTTTGAAGCAAGTTCATCCTCTCACTAAAGTGGGAGCTAAATGTGTTAACGGAAAAAGTATCCCTTTTGCTTTAACCTTACTTGTTTGGGCCCTCCTTGTGAACAAGGCTTAATATTGACTTGATTTAGCATTTAAATTTGTTTAAAACATTCACGTTAGGTCTTGGACCCTTGTGAATTAGTAAACATAAATGGTACCTTGCTAAAGTGTTGTGAACTATTATAACTCACTTTCACACTTTCCTAAGCTTTTATTAATTACACCTACTAAGCCTCTTTTTAATCAAAATAAACTTTAATCTTTCCTTATTTTAAGTGTTCTAAAGTGTTGTAACCAAATTTCACACTTTTCTAGGCTTTTCATTAATAATGAGGCTTTCTTATGCTTTAGTTGACCCTATTTGGCATCTGCAAGCCTCATTTATTACATCTTTTTGAGGATAATCTTGACACCTATTGTTAGCCAATCATAATTTAGGTGTTTCAGTCTTTAATGACACAAATTTATTGATCTAAGATTCATTTGCCACCTTGGGCGAATGTGTCGCACCTAGAATTTTGGGTCTCAAACGTAGTTTTACACATTTCTAAGCATTTTTTAAATTGGTCCCAAAATTTATGCCTAGTGGGACTCATTCACCACCTTTTGCGAATGAGTCCCATGTGGCCCAAAATCAAAATTAAATCAAATGTTTAGTAAGATTTTATTCTCCTTGATCTGATGTCAGCTTGTAGTATTGTAATTTTTGGAATTCTTTCATAATTGAGTATAAATACAAGGTAACTTTCATTCATTTTTACCTAAGACTTTTGTGAGAGCATTCCTTATAGCAAGTTTGAGTTCACATGATAATTCAAGAAATTTTAAGAGCATTCAAGAGTAGATTATCAAGCATTTTAGAGAAGCATTCAATAATCAATCGTCATGTCAAGGATTTCACACATGTTGTTTTAGAGCTAACAATTATGGTGTAGGATTTTGTGATTCAAGCAAGCATTACATTCAAGAGCTATCCAAGTCAAGAAATAATCAAGGTCTATATCCATTGGATTCATTACATGCATGTTTGCAGCATTCCATTGCTAGGGTTTGGTGAGTTACAACATCTCATTTGTTAACTCATCATTCTCCATTATTATTTGATTTCATTTCAAGGTTTAATTACCAACAGGGGTTTTGAGAAAGGAAAACCCCTATTCACTAACCTAACAATATTTTACCCTCTCCTTTGTGTGTGATTTGTAGGTCTAGGTTGCATATTTCCTAAGGAGAAAGATTGGAGAGAAGTTGCAAATCATTCCAAGTTTTCAAAGTTTTCATCGAGCTTTGGAGAACCTGGGAAAAGACCTATAGGTTGCAAATCAGGGTTTCAGATCTAAAAATCAATCAAGAAGGATAGAACGGATGTAGAAGAGTAGGATCAGACTTTGAAATTTTAGAAAATCCTAATTGGACTTGTGATATCAAAATGTTTAACCTAAGCAATTAAAAATGCAATGGAAAACATAATGAAACACCTCAAGATTAGCCTAAGGAATTTGTAAATGCAAAGAGGAAAGTGTTAAATGAAGATAAATGGTTATACCTTCCTTTTGCAGCTGAAACTCCTTGGTTGGCCCTTGATTTGGATTGATTTGTATGCTCCTTGATGGCTCTTGATATGGCTAAATGCAAGTCTTGACTATATGCTTGAATGTAGATGCAAATGGATGAAATTGAAGGTTAGATGAGTATAGAAAATGGCAGCATTTAGTTGCAAAAATGGCTAAATCTTTTAAATGCCTTAGAGGAAGGGGTATTTACAGAGAAACTTGAATTCTCTAGAGAATTCAATGGTTGGGTTTTATCCAACAAGGCCAAGATGAAGGGCTAAGGTGAGGTTGAGGACTCCTGAAGCCCTCACATTTTGACATGTGGAATGTGAAGTGGATAAAGGTAGGATGATTTGTAGGTGATGTGGAAAGGAGGTACATGATGTGGAGGAAGGACAAGTACCTTCCAAGTACTTTGATGTGACCTTTCAATGATCACATGGGGAGAGGGAAAGCTTTGGGAGAATAAAAGTGAATTAAAAATTCACAATGATTGGAAGAATCTAGTGGATAAGACAAGGTTCCCAAAATGTGGGAATTTGTCACATGTGACTTGATGTGACAAGTCAAAGGTTCTAGAAGATGCATGGGAAAAGGGGATTCTAAGAGAAATAAAAGTGAATTAAAAATTCACATGGGAAAGAGAGGAGCCTAGGGTGAATTAAAAAGGAATTAAAAATTCTTTGGAGGATGGGGAGAGTTGACCAAGATACTAATTAGGTTTGACTAATCAATAATTAGAGGATAATAAGGGGTTAATGAGGATTAGAAGCCAACTTACAAAAGTTGGAGGATGCGACACATCCTAATCAAGGATTAGGCATGTACACATTCTTAATGAAGAGATTAGGAGATGGATTAGGATTAGATGAAAATGACATGTGAGGAATTAAATAAATGTAATATTTATTTAATTCATTTGATGAAAAGGGATTAAGGAGGGTAAAAGGTATTTAATTATGGAATTAAATACCTTAGAGTTGTGAGAAATAAGGATTATTAATTAAATAATAGTAATATTGCTTAGTGCTTGGATAGAGGTTGTTTTAGATGAAAGTGATAGAATTTGAGATAAATTAGGTGTCAAATTTGGATGTCTACATTTTCCCTCTTTTGAGATGGTGTGCAGTAGCATCATTTCAAAGAATATTAAAATATAGAACCAGGA
Organism: Sequoia sempervirens; assembly: GCA_007258455.2. Taxonomy (NCBI): domain Eukaryota; kingdom Viridiplantae; phylum Streptophyta; class Pinopsida; order Cupressales; family Cupressaceae; genus Sequoia; species Sequoia sempervirens. Next base: position 12,803 of record VDFB02230020.1, read on the forward strand.
AAGGAGATGGATTTAGATTGAGAAGGATGCCCAGGTCATCAAAGGGATGACTTGGAAAGAAAAATGATAAGAGTGAAGAAGATGAATATTATGGATTGAGGATGCCTTGAGGAGGACATGCCCGGGTTCAGAGAACATGAAGTGCTCTCAAAAGAATGAGATAATGATGAAATGGGAGATGAGGGAAAGATGATGATGCAAAGTGATGGAAAGATAGGAGGGGGATAGAAATTGATAGAAATGGATGGAAGCACAGTTTTGAGGAAAAATATGATGTTGCCCTAGTCAAGGTACAAGCCAAAAGGGGTTGAGGATGGATGGAGTGTTGTCAATGAGGATAGGGAAGGATACATCCCAATGAGTGGTATTGATGAGGGAAGGATACATCCCAAAACACCACTAAAGGATAGGGAAGAGTACCTCCCGATGATGAGGATGAAAATGTTGTTGACGAGGGAAGGATACATCCCAAACAACACCAAAGGGATATGGAAGAATAAAATGGGATGATGATGATGATGATGATGATGATGATGATGATGATTGGATCTAGGCTTGTAACAAGATTGAGAACAAGACCAAGGATATGATTAGATTATTTGGGCTAAATGGAATGGATGGGGATTGGATAGAGATGTGAGATAAGGATGAAGGATGAATGGAATGCAATCTAATGCAATTTGCCATCTTCGGAGCACTAATTTTTGTTATAGCATAAGACACCAAGTGCCAGGGTATGTGGAACCAAGGCGTAATAGTGTCTAATGCATGAAATAAACACAACAGACAAGAAGGCTATCCCAACACCCCAAGGTCAGAAAGACCTTGGTTGGGCTAGGTATTGAGATAACCACAAGCACAAAAGGATGCCCCAGCATAACACAAGACCTCGGGGATCTTGGTGGGATGAAATGGGACAACAAAGAAGACATAAATAAAAATAAAGATCAAAATAAGGCCCCTATGTCCAACCAATCAAAACACACCATAATATGATGGATCATGGCTGACGACCAAGAGTGATAGGAGCTCAAATGATAAACAAAACCAAAAGCATCAAAAGATCACAATCAATTTCAAATTTCCTTTGCCATAGGATCAATGGATAGATGGGATTGATGAGGTCTGTTAGTAAGGATGCATCCTGTTGAGACTGATGATGGATACTAAGCTAAAAGATTGATATGACGTAGGATATTCAAAATCGATTGGATCTCATGATACAAGTGGGTCTCATTTGTGAAGAACTGACTAGATAAGGGCATAGCTTGATGACATGACACAAGGAAGACAAGACATGAGACTGACACACCCTAAAGACCTAGGGGCTCAGGGGCCGATCAAAGATTAGCCTTGCCTACGTGAAAGCGCAAAGCCCTCGTAGTTCGGTAAAAGGCTGTTGGCTGACCATGGATAAAAGTAGAAAGAGGATGATGAAGAATAATGGTGGATGACAAGGACTAGAGAGACAAAAGCAAAGATTGATGATAGATGATAAAGGAGTGGATGGACAAAGCAGAAAGACCGACGCTAGAAGATAGAGGAGCCCCGGGGGCGGATCAAGTGACTGACCTTGCCTACGTGAAAGCGCAGGGGCAACGCAGTTCGACAAGAGGCTGACGATGGACCATGATGGAGAATTCGATGGCTGACAAGATGGAAAAAGAAGAAAGATCGATGATAGATGATAAAGGACCCCCGGGGGCGGATCAAACGATTGACCTTGCCTATGTGAAAGCACAGGGGCAACGTAGTTCGACCAAAGACCAAAGATAAATGATGGATAAAGAAGGATGATAGGATGAGTGGAGGATGAGGATAGGATGAGTGGATAAAAAGATGACACCAATATTATGAGATAGGATAGACCGGTTGATGATGACGATCACATAAAGCTCAGGGATGGGATCACATAGACCAGTTGATCATGACTATCATATCATCCACTAGATGATATGATAGATAGATAAGTGATGAAAAGTGATAGGGGATTAGAAAGATGTGCAAGAGAAGCAGGAGGGATGATGATTAGATAAATGGCATTGGGTTGCATGGAGGGAGGCCTATAGCTAGATACCAATGACAAGGGATTGTGAGATGGGATGAGATGGGAATGAAAGAATGGATAGAGATATTGGGATGGGGGATGGGAGGGATTGTTGGGATGGATAGGAATATAAGGATTGGGAGATGAAAGGGATGCTAGGATAAATGAATCACGAAGATAAGGATGGGGAGAGATGGAAGGGGATGCTATGATATAGATGGATAGGGGAGATGAAGAGATGTTATGATAGATGATGTCTCCAAGGACTATGTTACAAAGGAAGTAGATGCCCCCATTCTAGATATGTTATGTAGGATAATGCATGAGGGATGGAAGACTAGTGGATGGGAAGATAAAGGAGATAACTAGAGGAGGATAGGATGAGTGACTAAGGAATATGATAGAGCATGGATGAAGGGAATGTATACTAAGAGGTGGCCAAAGCATGTATATATAGGTGCCCTTGTTTTGATCAAGATCACAAGAAGGATGGAGGGATGGGAGATAAATGGGATATAAATGGTAGAATCTGAAGATAGGTGGGATGGAGGGATTCTGAGAGCATACTTGTGGCTATAGTGGGAGCTTGCATAGCGAGATGGAGGGAGAATACATATCCGAGGAAACTACCCCCAAGTGCATATGGGGATTCACATGAAACACTTGTTTGCCAAGTTTTCAACATGGTACTTATCGAGGTATTTGTTTACTTAAGTTTTCTACATTGGACAGTATTTCTCTTTACTATTTTTTCTTTTGGCTTTTGGATTTTTAAATTTTTTGATTTTTTGGAATTTTGGATATCATGCAAAATGAGATGGATAAGGATAGGGAGGAAAATAAGTGGATTTAGAAGACATGTGATAAGGATATGGATGAAGGACTTAAGCTTCAAGTTCTATATGACGCATTAATAGCCCTTGTTCGAACCGACTGTTGGATGTTGGTACAACCTTATGAGGATAAATGGATTATGTAAGAGGATGAATTACAGGGATTTGAGAGGGGAGATACATGGGATAATGGATGGGATGCTGCAAAGGGTATGGATGGAATGATGGGGTGGATATGTGATGGGGAGATGTGTTCAGGACCAACATTGGCACATGTGGTGGTGGATGTGAAAAGATAATAGGATTAAGGGATGGAGAATGTGGGGATAATGGAGGAGATGGAATCATGAATTTCAGGACATAGGGACCGAAAACAGACTTAGGAGATGAAAGGGGTGTATGATTAGCTTTTAGATTAGCGACTTTGGATGTTCTAACAGATTTTTCATATGATGGCATTGCATCTTTTTTCTTTGGGATCCACATGGTTTTGATCTTTGCTTTGGTGGGCCTTTGTGGCCTACGGATTTGATGTGGATTTAGATTTAGATTTTTCTTGTCTTCACCATGTCTTTTGGAGGGGACATCAGAAGCTTTAGATTCATGTGGATCTTTAGATTGATACATTCTTGTTTTAATACCCAAAGTGCTTTTGGTAGCAATGGGATGGGTGCAAGGAGATGGATGATGTGGAGCGACGAAGGTAGGATTATGTGTAGATGGAGGATGTGCGGGTATGTGCCTTTGTTGATCCTAATTAGGGGACATGTGAGAGGGATGTTTATGATGGATGACATGGATAGGTGTTGGATGGATGAAAGGATGAGATGAAGGAGGTGAGCTTGGGATATATGGACCCAAGATGGATGGAGTAAATGAAGGATGGGATATGGTGGATGGAGGGATGTAAGGACCCAAAATGGATGGAGCAGATGAAGGGGGAATATGGACAGTTGTTTTGAGGCGATACGATAGAGGAGGAGGGATGGCAGCATATGATCTAGTGGGTCGATGGGAAAAGCTGACATTTCTTTTGGAAAAGGTTCGTTGAGGACGTCCAGAGGTTGTACCAACATCTTTAGATTGTAAGTCTTGGGAAATAGGTCCAAAAACTTGCATGAAAATTTGTTCTTTGACTTGGATGGGCTCTAGAATACCTTGCTCATGAATGCCTAGACCTCTTCCTTGATAGTTCATTTTCTTGAGCATGCGATCCATGATAGGATTTGTGTTATTCTTAAAACATGATGCGAGTCCATTATTAGGTGGAGGATGATGGGTGGTATATACACTGTGTTTTTCTTCTGCGAGGAGGCCACCATGGAAGAATGTGAGGGTACCAAGGGGATATGCAAGTGGTGTGGGGATAGTAGTTTTAGGTGATGATGGGGGATCATGAGAGGGAGATGATGGGATAGCAACATTTGGATGGGTGATATCAGGAGAGGGATTATGGGATATGATAGGATCTGGAGTTGTGGTAGTAGGCTCATGCGATGGAGATGGAGCGGTGGAAGCTTGAATGACAAGGGGATCATGGGATGGAATGGATGGGGGACTATGATCTTGAGGTGGACTAGATGAGATGGTAGGATCTTGATATGGAGAAGGGGATATGTTGACATGCTTTGGATTAGGCTCTTGGCATGACTCATCATGTGTGAGAGGCATGATAATGGAGTCTTGGTGGGACTCTTCAAGTGGGGAAGATGGAGGGATGGAAAATTCAAAACATTCATTGGAATGGATTTTAGTGACACTAGGAGTGAAGAAGTGGATTGGATTAGGGTGTCGTCAATGGGTTCAACAACTCTTGGAGTAGGAAGTGGGTGTTCAATGGATTCGGTAGATGTGATGGTAGGAGATGGGGGCTTAGTGGATTCAGAGGATGTAATGGTTTCAATAGTTTGAGTGGTGCTAGGGGTGGTATCATCAATAATAGGTGTTGGGCGGAGAAGAGTCTCATTTCTAATGACCGTGGATGATGGGTTGGGATGGCATGATTCCATAACTTCAAGGTGTGGAGTGGGAGATGTCTTCTTTGTTATAAGTCCTTGGAGAACTTTTAGAGTGAAGAACTTGAATGCTCTAGGTTGAGATGGCATGGTAGGAGTGGATGAAGGATTATGGATTGGTGGACTAGGATTAGATGGGGGAATGAGATTGGATGCAAGACTTGGAATAGATCGGGGATTAAGATTAGATGAAGGGTTAAGAAATGATGCGGGTGGTGGATGGAGATATTGAATTGTGGATGTCGGATTAGGATAAGTTGATGTGGATGTTGGATTAGCATACGAAGGTACAAATGTAGGATTAGAGTGAGCAAATTGGCATGGAAGATTAGGGTAGTGGGTATATGCAGATGAAGGATTTAGATAGGAGGATGTGGATGGGGGATTAGGATAGGGGTATTGAGATGGTATACTAGGATAAGAGGATGTGGGTGTTGGATAAGAGGATGATGTAGATGAAGGGTATGATGGATATCCCTTGTCAAAGGTAGCATAAGCAACATGATTAGGCATGGATGAAGACATAACGGGATAACTCGAAAGGGTGATTGGATTTTGGAAAGTGGGTGGAGAAAGCTTACTAGCAATGATAGTGTCAAAGGGAATCTATACTCATATTCCTCTTGATGCGACAAGACTTTCATTATAGTTGTAATGCCAGTGGGACACTGTGGAGGCCAGGGACAGGTGGGCGAGGATAAAGGGTTTCAGACTTTGGACAGGATACAGACTGGCTGAATGGAAGTTTGGGAAAACTCAGATTGGATGGGATTAAAACACAGGAACAGGATATTTTGGATGGGTTGATTGAAGCAGCCAAACACGAATACTTCGAGATGGAAGCAGATTGATTAGGTCGAAGGTGATGTGATTGGATTGGATCGATTGATGATTGATAAGATCGACTGATGGATAGGATAAGATGACGAAAGAGGCTGCAAATCCTGTTCAGATAATATCTTAGATGACTTAGGATACTGATTGATCGATTAAAAGGATAAATGGATGATTGTAGCACTGAATCCACCTTGAGATTGAAGGTGAATTGATTGGGCCAATGATGATGATTAACTTAGGACGGATGACAATCCTAAGCAAATGTTGATGAG
>VDFB02230023.1:0-20352 GCA_007258455.2 Sequoia sempervirens
TTTTAATAACATATAACCCCACATATGCCGGCGCTATGGCCGCGGCCTCCCCATTTGGGGAGGACACAGCCCACACCAGGCTGCGCCCAACAGCCATGGTGGCTGATGTGCGCAGCCGGGTGGCTGCGCCCACCCGTAAGGGTGAGGGGAGGGTTTTGGCCCTCCCCAAATGGCAATAAGTTTAACATTTAAACATTTAACATTAATTTCCGGCGATTTTATAAATCACGTTCGGCTTTAACACGAATTCGCGTTACGCGAAATTTGCATAGAGAGATTTAATATTATATAATTTACTTGGTATATATATATGTATATATATATATATTTCCAATAACAGTAAACTACTATAGCTGTATTTCCAACAAGAAATGAAAAAAAAATACTTCATTCTGAACAATTGATTTCCATAATAACTTTTAATAAAATTTAATAACAGAAATTTCTAAAAGATTAATTCTCCAAATCAAACAGATAAATTTTCTCAAGAAACCCTCTATGATTTTGTAAATTCATTTGTAGGTTTTCTACTGTTGAAAACAAAATAATTTTCACATAGATCTCAATAAATGACAGCAAGAATTTCTTTTCTTTCCCATTTAAATTTCTTCATAAACTCTTTCTTCTTTTAATTAAAATCTTTAAAAAAAAATTCTCGAGAAAACAAAACACAGGAAAAATTGATCCAATATTCTCTTCAACATTCTTTTCAAAAGAAATTAAATTATACAAGAAAAATACTTGTAGCTTGAGATATTTGTCTGTAGAAAATATCCTCTTGCCTGTAGCGCACAAATCCCAAAATCTTTTTCACATAAAATCTTCAAATACAAGAAAGCTTATCCAACCACCAAGATCCCTCCAAAGGATCTTCCAATTCCAAAATCAACCAAAATAAAACAGAGAGTTAACAACTTCTAAGAAGATTTTTAATTTTTATCATAGTAAGAGAATTTTTTTTTGCAAATCTTCTGATAATTTCCTCGTGAGGAAAATTGAATAGCCTCTGTAATTTCTCGTGATCCACAATAACCTCTCCGTAACAAATTTTCAACAACCCAAATTAATGCAACTTGCACACTTGTCGAGAAGTTGCAAATATCTTCTCCACAACTTCTCGGCAGTTTTTGCCCTTTTTATTTTGCATGCAAATTTCAATTTTATTTAATTTAAATTTTGAAAACCAATTTTCCATTTCACATGCATTTTATTTTATTTTAATTTTCTAATTCTTTTAAATGCAATATAATTTACACACTTAATAATTTAACTTAATTAATTAATTTATTTAATTAAAATAGTTTAATCTTTTTAAGACCAACTATTTAACCAAATAAGCTAATTAATAGAATTAAATTATTAAATAAGTAAATTTCAACCACATTTAAACATTAATTAAATAACAATAATTAAAGCACAATATTCCAACATTAAAAATTAACCAAATTTACCTTTTCAAGACGATTTAACCAACAGAAAATACAATACAACCTATGACTCAAAACTGAAAACAAACAAAGTACTATGACCAGGATTAAAGACTAGGCTAGGGTAAACCAGACTACTGTCTCAGATCCATTATCCATTGAGTCTTGACATGCTTTCGGACTGATTACATAGGTGGAGTCGGTGTCATGTATACTTGCAAATCGCAGCAAGCAAATAACATGCATACAAATAAATATATAAAGCATTAACCGGACACATAGATGCGGAGAAAATCGCGAGATGTCGCGGGGCACTTTCATGGCGGTGATCACGATTATGTTCTCCACACCAATACACTTCCGCGGCAAAGCGGCGAAGTATTAAATACTGTTAGTCCATCATATACATGTACATAACAATGATCAACTAAAAATAAACATCTATACTAAATCATATCATATCTGAAATCAATAATCATCAACAAAGTATCATCATGTCACAAAATAATCCACTATCGCTCAAAACCAGCGATCAAAATATCCAACAAAACATCACAGGTCTAACAGTGTGAAAGCATAACAATAGAAAACATAAGCATAAACGGAGGGGTACTACAATAAGAAATATAGTATATAATAAACACATTATACTAAATGTGTGCATATATATATATAAATGTATATACCTCTATGTACACATTTGTGTGGGTATATATATATCAATGCATCCGTATGAGCATGTCCATTAGCCAAAATACACATGTATTGATATACATATACATATGGATACATGTATATACTATACACACACATATTACATATATGTTCACATTTGTTTCACATATACCCATTCATGTTTACCATCATATTGATCACTGTGTACGTGTGGTATATCTATACATATTGTAGACACATAAAATGTACATGCACCTGATCTTGATTTACTAACATCGTTTCATCCTAAATCATCTTCTTAGTTAGTCATCACCTTTCATCCCTTAATTAAATAAATCAAATTTATCTAATTAAGTCATCACTTCTTGTTAATTAAATAAATCAATGTTATTTAATTAACCCTATAATTAAATAATTCATTTAATTAAATCTCTAAAGCCGTTCCATTGAATTAAATAAACTAATCTTTATTTTATTTAATCTAACATCATCTCCTTTTAATTAAATAAATCAAAATCTTTATTTAATTAAGTCTAAATCATACTCTTCTCAGCTTTGATTTAAATCAACCCAAAATCTAAATTAATAGTCACATCATCTAATCCCTTATTGAATTAATTAAACCTTGATTAATTTAGTCCTAATCATCCAATTTCTCTAGATTTGGTCACTTGCACATGAAAATACATTTAATAGATTTATTAAATCTTTATTTTCTTTCAACTTGGTATCTTTAAGGGAATATTCCTCCAAGTTTGAAAATCCCTCCAAGTGGATTTGTCCTTCCAACAAGACATTCATTTCCTCTTACATGTCCTTGTGCATTGAGCCAAGTGGAATTTAAGTCATTATTTTCTCCCTCCAACATGTCATTTCACTATTTTGAAATTCCATCTAATTGCATTTATGGCCACATTCATCAAAATGTGCACATCCTTTGCCCATTCACATCTTGAAAAGTGGCACTTTCCCATTGGATGTTGAATGATCTTGCATTCATCCTTTTTGCCTCTTCTCTCTTAACTTTCTTCTATAAATGGAGAGGCTATCCTTTTTTTTGATCATCCACAATTTGAGCAAGTCTACTATACTCAATTTCATCCTGAAGAATATCTATTTTCATCAATTTTATCAAGGTCTTAGCTAGGTTATGCAGATTTTTCATCATGGAGCTCAATTGAATCTTCAAAAAAAGTGGATCACTCATCAACATTGCATCATAGGAGTTGGGAAAGGGCCAATTTTCACATCAAAATGGCACAAATTCCCCCATGGGATTGAGAGTTTGCATCTTAAAATAGGATTTCATTACTTTCTTGGTTCATTTCTTCATGTTCTTTCCTATTTGAGCTTTGCCAATGAATTTCATGGGGAATCTTGATTCTCACTTGCATTTGGTCTAACATTGTGTTTGTTTCTTGTATTTGTGAAGGTCTAGGATTGGGGTTCTACATTTGGCACTAGAAGGAGGGTGAACTTGAAGATTCAATCACATTTTTTCCAAAAAAATTGTTATTTCTTGCTAACATTTGTATCCACGGGAAACTATACTACTATTAGTCTAGCGGTGGCATACATCACTGCTATTAGTCTAGCAACACAATACATTAACACTTTAAACTACAAATAGCGCCACTCAATCTTTCCTGCCCATAATTTAAATTTTCTAACTCTATCGTTGGGTTAGTTTACGGTCACTAGTTTTCTCAAATTTCAAAGTATATTGCTGAGCAAAACTCTACCACAATCGTGCTCTCTGGTTTTACTGCAAAGTGTCGTTGTCTTACAAGCGACACCATACAGGGCCTCTAACTTCCTCAAACTACTCTGCCTATGTGGATTGCACTACTGGAGTGAAGTAAAAAGTTCAAATGGACTCAATTTTTACATGTGCTTTTTCATTCTAGCTGCTTTAGATTACTAACTGGTTTTTCTAATCTCTATTTTGTAGTTCTAATCAATTTTTTTGGATTGGTCTAATCAAGGTGAAGGAGGAAAACAAAGTTGAAGGTTGCATTATGGAATCATTCTCTCAATACATTACATGTTTTTGAACACTTTTGTGTTTGTTTAACACTTTTGGAGAACTCATAATCTCTCTTAAGGATTTGTTATCTTTCATGATCTTAGGATACACTAAATTTCTTTTGGGCTCTAAAAAGAACACTAAAAAAGCTTTCAATTTTTTCTACAAAGGGATTGAAAAGAATTTTAGGAAAATCTACTAGATTTTGTTTGAGGTTAACAATTGAACAATCAAAATTTCACACTTCCTTTGGTGCTTAAAAAGAAGTCACTCTTGCTTTGAAAGGATAAAATAAACATGTGCTTCTTAGTCTTGCAATCATTTACCCAAAATAATACCATCAAAAAGACATATGCGCTTCTCTCGCACCTCACAGTGATCTTGAGAATCAAAAGGATTTTTGGTGGCATTAAGTTGTGTAAGTGATTTCCTCCACATTTCGATATGGTTTTAAAATAGACAAATATTTCCAGTGTGAGTGGAATATATTGTGTGTGTTCTCTCTTTGTTTCTCAACAAATATTGATCGAACTACAAATATGTTTGCTTACTTTTGTTTATCTTAGAGGGTCTGCCTTGTGGGAAAAATTAATCACCCAAGGGAATGATCCAACCGGCAACATGCTAAAACCAAGTGACTTCCAACCAGTATATAAGTGTGGGTAATTGAGGAAAGGAAAGTATCATAGGGATTATTATGACGAGAAGGGAAGCAATGGTCTCTCATCGAATGGATGGTCCCCCACAAATAGAATGCACACATTACATCCCTTGTTTAGAAGAGGCCAAAATACTTGATCTATTTGTTGGTGCAAGAATGGTCATTCTGAAGCCACCCCACACTTTTATAGGTTTTAGTAGAAATGGAAATTATGTTATGGGAAATTCATGGGTATTGATGCTTGGCTAACCCAAGAAGTGAGTGCACTGTAAGGGGGAGCCTGTGTGCTCAACTATCTAACCATTTGATAAAAGTAGGCATAGCTAGACTTTTCCAAGTTGGGACTCAACAAATATTGTCTCAAATATCCATAGGGTTGTGCATGTTCTTGGAAACAAAACACTTTTCTTGATAGTAAACATTGGGAAAACAAACATTGAACATTATCATCAAACTTCAAACCCTTTAGGAAGAAAATATCTTTGACAAAATTCATGTCTTATCGCTTTCCCTAGGGATTCTATCCTTAGAGGTTTCTAAACATTTGAATTTATATCTCGATTTTCTTACTAAAGTCAACAATAGGAAATTTTTTCCCTAAATTCCTTGATTTCCACATAACACACTTTGTGGGATTATAAGAAATTAGGACATTAGACATTTAGTTTGGAGAAACCTAATCAAGAATTGTTTGTGGTAAAAGGAAGTCACTAAGCAAAGCTAAGAAAAATTAAACCCCACACATGCCTCTCAAATGATTTCATGCAAGATCAAAATCCTAAAACCAAAGTCAGAAGCTCTTAGTCCAAAACATCATCAAAATCATCTCTCAACGCTCTATGAATTTAGACAAAGATTGATTTTCAACTTTTATAGAAGAGTGTCAAGAAACAATCCAAATTTGTACTCATTTTGTTATTGTCAAAATCTAAATCTTTTTCAGGAATTTGAGTACCTTTTTTAGAGTGAAGTATGTTCTTCAAAATCGAGGTCTTGTAAATAAGAGTATTTTTAGGTGCACATAGGATCAAAGTCAAACTTCATCCATCGTTGAAACATCAAACCAAAATCATATCACCAACTCTTGAAAATCTTGAAATCATCCTTCATTCTAAACTTTCTGGAAAATCCATGAATCAAAAAATCCTTAAAACACATCAAAATCCTTAAATCAAAATTCTTGAATCAAATTGGTTTCACTAAAAATGTTCAGATTTAGCCTTCTCATAATGCTTAGTTGAATTATCATCAAATTATCTTGTTTGGTTAAGTGTGGGTAGATGCATCCTTCTACCTACACTTAGTCAAATTATCATCTTGTGAGCAAGTCCATCCCAAAGATAACATCCAACATCTTGGGATCCACTTGTTCATTATCCAAAATATCAAAACAATCCAAAATCAAATCAAGGTCAATATCAAATCCAAGAATCCAAAATCAAAATCCGAGAATCCAAAAAAGTCCCAAAAGTCTAGCATCCCCCCCTCAAGATCTTCTAAGAGTTTAATCATCCATATCATCCACCTTTCATGCATTTCACCATCACACCTTTGATCCTTAGTCATCCTAGATCATCTCTTTTTAAGCCTCATTTTATGGTTCAAACAAGATTGCAACACAAGAAGAACATGGAATATGAAAACATGTCAACTTCAAAGCGACCTAGCCTAAACCAATTCTAAAATAAATCTTGGTTCAAAAGCAATTTGTAGAAGTTGAGAAAACCAACTTCCAGGACCCAGAAGATCCTGCATGCAAATAACTTTTGTCCGCGAGAGAAAGAAGAGATGGAGACAAACAAGCAAGGGTGCTCTGAAAGCTGAAAAATGTATTCATCCGAGAGAGAGATAAATTACAATGATGAATCCTTATAAAAAGGATATTGTGCAACCCTAAAAGAAACCCTAATAGGTAGACATTTAATAATTAATATAATTATTAAATGTCACAAAATGCAAACTAAAGTGAAATCTTAAGAGAGGAATAAAGGTAATTTAATCAGCATGATTAAATTAAAACCTTTACTCTAACACCCCTCTTAAGATGAGAAAAAGTGTATCTACAAACATGTGCAAGAAAGAAAAGGTAACTACAATGCAAGAAAGTAAACTTGGGTCCCGGCAACAAGGCCTGATCAGGTACCCAATTACAACCAAATCTCTGTAAAGTGGAGAAATAGAGAAAACCTCATGGGAAAAACTCTGCTCCAAAAAGAGATGAAAGAAATAAATGCACTAATAACAGAAGGATAGGAGGTGGATAACATAAGACCCCCCATAGACAGCTTCTATCATATAAGTACATGTACAATGGTCTCCATAGGAGAAAAAGAAAGAGACTAGAAGGCCCCCCCACAATGAAGAAACTCCTGTCGCACATATGGATGCCTGAGGTAGAATCCAGAAAGAGATCCTGAAGCGGCATATAATATTCCTCCCCTTGGGAAGAAATGGATCCAAAGGACGAAGATGAAGAAACCCTGTGAAGAGAGAAGAACCAAGATGTCTCAAGATGTGTGCCATGATAGGATGCTGAAGAATCTCTCTGTCTGAATTGAAACAAAAGATGTCAAATCCAAACTGAACTGAAGACTCAAAAACTGCTACCTCTGAATGCACGGATGATGGTGGGCTATCAGCTGGAATATGGCTGTCAACAAAGAGGAGCTGAAAATCCTCAAAGTAATCCTCCAAATCTGCAATATAGGACTCTACAAACAAAGACGAAATGCCTGCAAGATAAGAATCCCAAAGTAGCCGTAATGCAGAAGATGTATGATGTCTTGCTTAGCTGAATCAATAGGAGCCAAAGAAGAGGCAGTATCAAACTGATCAAGAACAATAGGAGAAGATGCTAATACAAGTATAATCTCAGTCTGAAGAGTAGGAACTGTGAGACAATCCTCTAATTCATCAGAATATGTAAGGGTGTCTAAATACTGAAGCTCCTCTAAAGTATCATGATCAAAAGGTGTGTTCTCTCTCCAACCAATGGGTACAAGACAATCTGAAACAAGATCCTCTGGGAATGGAGAAAGACTGGGGTCTCCATAGATCTCCCAAAGATGTGTCCAAAGTGAGTGAGGACAATCAATGCCCGATATAGCCCACACAGTGTCAGAAACAACACTAGACAAAATAACTCCTACTATGTGATTTCTAATGATATCCCAAGCTAGTTTTCCCTCTGAAGTTGCTGGTTCAAGTATGAGATCATACAAATAAGGCAAAATATTAAGCCACCTACAAATATTGGCAAAGTGCCGCGCTTGCCCATGACTCATAATTACCCGTTCGGAAAAACAAGCTGAAGGGTATAAACCCATGATAACTCTTGAATTAAAACATCACAGACTAAGCTGACCTCAATCTTGTCATCCGGATCAAATAAAGCCATCCCATGCAAACAAATCATTTCCAAGTGCTGAAACGTCCAAGTAATTGACAGATGTGTGAAAACACAAAATACTAAATAAAATGTACCTGGTGTAGATTCTGGAAAAATAAATGACAGATCTGGAAAGATCACAGAAACACCTTTCCAACGCCTATTCGTTTGTGCAAAATGGAGTTTGGACGCAAAAGATATGGCTCTTGGAGTATAATTTTTTTTTTGACTTTGACTAGCAAAAAAGGCTGCAAACGGAAAATCAGAAAAAAGACCTCGACCAATTAGATCGGTTTCGGAACCCGGCTTTTCAGCGCCTATTTCCATTTGAAAAAGCGAGGAGAAAAAGTGCCCAAAGTTACACCCGATTTAAGTAAGCGGCTCCAAAGACCAACTGGGTCCCCGAAGCCCTTAGGGGCTAAAATAGGACCCACAGTGTACAGGGACGGGGCTGTGAACAAAGTCGAGCGCGAGGAAATCACGTGCATCTGTGAGCCCGCAGTGAGGAGCTAAAGTGCGATCGAGTGAGCAAAATACGGTCCTCAAAAGACGCTGACTTGGAGCTAAAAAGAGGCTAGAAGGAAATTTTAATGGGAAGCGGCCCGGTTGGCGGTAGAGCTGGTGGCGGATGGGAGTAGGTGGCGCGGTGGAGGCCGCCCGGTGGCTATATTTTTTTTACACTAGCCGCGCCCAAAACCTAGTAGAAAAATTGATTTTTTATTGATTTTCGTGCAAAAATTGCATCGAAAAACGTGCCTAGGGCCGTACGGCTAAGGCTAAAAAATTTTGCCTCCCTGATCAATAGTAGCCAAATTGGGCAAACCATATATGAAAATATGGGTTTTGGCGCTCTGAGATCAGCAGTGAGATGGATTTGGGCTCAAAATGCACCAAAAATGGAGTTACGGATCCTAAAAATCAACTACAGAAACTGGCCGGATCTAGCCCTCGTAGCTCCAAGTTCTTGAGGAAGATGAATAGGAAGCGTGGGTCTGACTCACGATACCATGTAGAAGTTAGAAAGCCAACTTCCACGAGACCACAGAAAGATCACACATGCAAATAACTTTTATCCTGAAAGAAAGAGATGGAGACAAACAAGCAAGGGTGCTCTGAAATTTGAAAATGTATTCTCATCAAGAGATAAGTGCAATGATGAATCCTTATAAAAGGATGTTATTGCAACCCTAAAAGAAACCTAATAGGTAAACATTTAATAATTATATTAATTATTAAATGTCACAAAATCACAAACTAAAGTGGAAATCTTAAGAGGAATAAAAGGTAATTTAATCAACATGATTAAATTAAAACCTCTACTTGACAATCACCTAATTAATCTCCCTTCATCATCTAAAATACAAAAGAGGAAGGCCAAGTCACGGGGTCTGTAATGCTTTCGAGATGAAACAAGATGGAATACTTAGAAATGGTCAAAATTAAAAAATCATAGAATTGTCAACATCATGATGAAGCTCCATCCCTCACAATATATGCTTGAATTAGCATAACAAGGGGCTAAACTCCCTTCTGATTACGATGTGAGCACCATTGTGGAACAACCTCTTGGGGTCATGCCCCCAATTTCATCCATTCCCTGAATCTCATCCACACCTCCATTCCAAAGCATCCCACCCAACCCATTCCCAAAAATTACATCATCCATTGCTCCAACTCCAGCCTATTGTTAACAAAGGGGCATTTCTCAATGCACTACAAACACACACCCCCTCATGAGTAACCAAGATTTGACACAAACCTTATCTTGGAAATTGTACCCAAAATCCATTACACCCATATGTCCCCCTCACCTTTCATGATACTAATAGCCCATCATCATCATTTCATGCAACACTTCAAACCTCTCTCCCTATGACCTCCAAAGGTGAAGGAGACTTATTTGGAGCTGGGGGCATCTTTGACCCTTCATCTTCATCATTTCCCCAAGGAAGTATGCCACTCACTTTTCCACCACTTCCACCCTTGCCGCAAACATCAACATAAACTCTCAGTTTGGGGTTACCTCTATTGCCGCTACTCATTCAAAACAATCCCCCAATCATCAATCAAAGCATCATACAGAATCCTCCCATCTTACCATCAATATCACAACAATAGATGGCAAGCATCCCAATAAAATAAGAAAACACCACATCATTAACCATTCCCCAAATACCTCAAAACATGGTCTCTCAAAGACCAAGCATATCAACCACACCATCCACTACACAAATCCCAATCATCAATACAACGGTGCCTCTCATCATGACAAAAAACACCATACCAATTCCATCACCACCACCACCACCTCCACCACCAAACAAAAATATTTCAAACCAATAAATCAATGTGTTACAAGCCACTCAACAAGCTCCCTATCAAAAGGAACTTCAGTAAATCCAAAACTAACAAGCTGCACAACTAGCCGCTCAGCAAGTGGAAACACAATTAGCTCCACAACAAGCATAGAAAGTAGTGCAAGCCACTCAAGAAGCTCAAGCCACACAACAGGCACAACAAGCACAACAAGCCACTCAAGCAGCTCAAGTTTTGTAGGTTGCACAAGTAGCTCAAGTTGTGTAGGTTGCATAAGCAGCTCAAGTTGTGCAGGTTGCACAAGCCACACAAGGTGCACAAATTGCACAAGTTTCCCAACAATAACAAGCCTAGGCTTAGGAATAAGTGCAAGCTCGATCCCAATACCAAGCTCAACAAGCATAGGCACAAACACAAGCACAAGCGTAAGCACAATACCTTGCACAAAAACAAGCAACCCAACAACAAGCATACCAGCAAGCATTGAAGCAGTACCAAGAGTAGCAAGAAGCAACCCAACTAGTAGCCTAACAATAGGCGTTGTTGGTACAACAACAAAATCAAGCTTAACAATAGGCATTATTAGTGCAACAACAATAGGACCAACAAGAAGTGTTGTTGATACATCAACAAGTACAAGCATACTTGGTGTAGGAAAACATGCAAGCACCATCCACCAACACACGAACTAATCCACACATCCCTCCAACAAGTGAATCACTATAGAACACCTTCATCCCACCCCCTAACCTGTAAAATGACGTAACAACACAAATCAAGTTGCTCTTGCAACAAGTGCTTGATCTTCAATCAGGGAAAACCACAAAGAAACCCAACAACTTGTGTCCCTATCCATTTGATAGAAGTCTTGTAATGAAACTATTCCCAAAGGGATTTGAAATTCCCAAATTTGATAAATACTGAGGGACAAGAAACCCTAAAGATCACATCAAGAAACTCCAAGTACATTGCATGGAAGTTGCATATGATGATACATATTTTTTATAGCTATTTCCTAGAAGTTTGGTTGGCCACACCATGGAGTGGTTCTCTCGCCTTCTTCCTAGCAACAAAAATTTCCAAGAGATAGTAGACACATTCATAAAAAATTACACATTCAATATCAGTATGGATGTTAGTCTAAAGGAAATATCAGGTCTTAAACAAGTTAAAAATGAATCATTTGCTTCTTACCTACAATGTTGGTGATCTAAGGCCAATAGGAGAAAATGGGTCATGTCAGAAGAACATGTTTGCACCATCATCTCCAATCTAAAGGGAACCTTGGCATTCCATCTCAAAGTGCAAGGAAACACCACATATGACCAATTGATCTCCAAGGCACTTAACATTGAACAAGCCCTTATTGCATAAGGAGGGACACCCACATATCCTGACCAACAAAAAAATTTCCCATCCATGAGTTATAATGACAAACCTCACACATGGGCAAAAAATAGAAACAATACCAATGATGGTTTTTTCGACACCAAAGTTGTCATCAACGCTCCTCGACAAAACACACCAACACCCCAACAAAAACACCAAAACAACAATTAGAACAATCGTCAAGCTAACATTGTGACTTAGTAGCCAAACAATCAAACAATCAACAATGTGAATGATCAAAGGGGACCACCTCAATGAAACAAAAACTCCCCCATGTAGAAGTACACAGCCCTTGAGGAATCAACTAAATCCATCATGAAGAAACTAGTAGAGGAAAACTCATCACAATCCCCACCTATGACAACTATCAAGAGCCCTTGGTGAAACCATCATGGTACAATCAAAATCACCTTTGTGATTTCCATAAAATCAAGGGACACACAACTTACAGTTGTATAAGGTTGAAAAACTTAATTCAAGACCTCATTGATGATAAAATCATAAATGTGGAACAACCATTGGGAAATCAAAATCTTAAGATCTACATGAATCTGATGCCCAATCATAACAACAAAGGGAACAATAATAGTGATAAGGGGAAGGGGTGCATTTAAAAGTGTGAATCATGTATACGACCATTTCGTCGCATCCCTAGATGAGTATTGCACTATTATCACCATTGAAGGAGCCCAAGCTGATTGTGGAGTCACCACAAAAGGAAAAAAAATTAGCATCACACGGTCATCTCAGCCTTCTAGAGCACCCACTTCCAACTCAAGATCCATTCCTAGTGGCTATAATGTCCTTGATCAGTTGAAAAGAACCCCAACTAAGATCTCCATCATGGATTTACTAAAGATATAATTATCCCACAAAAGGATCCTTGAAGAAGCATTGCCTTCACCCACCATCTCCACAAATCTTGATGTTGAACAATTCCAAGCTATAGTCAAAAACATAATTACCCCAAATTTTCTTACATTCTCTGATCAATACTTTCCCACCCAGCCATCTCACAATCATGCATTCCATTTAGAGGTCCTATTACATAAGAACAAATTCAAGAGAGTCTTGGTGGATGGAGGTGTGGGTTTAAACATCTATTCCCTCAAGCTCATAAAGAATCTGGGAATCTTAGAGGATTCCATTGAAAAAAGGAAAAGGCATCACAATCAGGGCTTATGATGATCAAGAAAGAGTGTCTTAGGGCACTATCCAACTCCCTATTCAAGTAGGGCCAACAATTATGGAAATCACTTGTCAGGTCCTTGACCTTGATTTTCCTTGTAGCATTCTCCAAGGGCATCCATGGATCCATGGGATGTAAGCAGTGTCATCAACCTTCCACCAATTTGTCAAGTTCACATAGCAAGGCCAAGAGGTCACAATTCATGGGGATCCCAAACCCTTTTCTTACTGCAAGAACCTAGAAGCAAAATATTACAAAATCCCCCAAGTCCCAAAGAATGATGTAGGCGCGCCTCTACTCCATACATTGAACCAGCTACTCTCACCCCAACTTCTATGATAGAGACACCCACCATCCCAACCATCTTTGATATCAAGGTCATTATCTAGGACAATGGGTGTGAACACTATACAATTCCAAAAAAATATTTTGTGGTAGGAGAGTTGGGTATGCGCAGGATCATGATGGGCCAAAAAGTGGCAATATGATGGGTATTTGTAGGGTATGTGGCTGACAACTTTTTTTTACTGAAAATTGATGAAATGAAAAGGGTTTTTAAAGGAGATTCTCAAATTTCCATCAATATAAATTATTCTTTAATTTGAATTTAATAAATAATTATTATTAATTTTCTATTTGAATTATGACTAAAGTGTTGATTGATAGGTTGATTGAAAAACATCTATATCTTTCAAACGGTAACACATTTTTTGAATCCAAAACATGCATCACATTCTATGCTTCACATACTCTAGGATTAAAAAAAGAAAACTTAAATTTCATGAAGTTTTGACCAAGTTAAGGTGGTCAGACATATGAGTTTTTATATTTTTTAAAATTTGTAATAAAAAATTCATAATTAATTATTTACTTGAAAAAATACAAAAAAATATGCATCACATCACGGACATGAGTCCTCTACTCATGTCTAAAATCTTATAAAATAATATTATTATTTTATTATGGTTAGGGTGGTCAAACAGACACCTACTTATTTTTTCCTAAAATTTAAGTGTACTACATTGAAATTTTAAACTTTCACCAAATAGATTTTTTAAAATAAACTTAATAGTTTAGAAACTACATTCATTTTTCTACAAATAAAATTCTTACATATTTTTGAAATAATATAGGTAACCTATTCAAATTTTTACATCAACTTGCCTAACTCTAATTTTTCTAAAAATTTTGCCACTTAAGGGCCTATTTTTTCCATGATGATTCTACACATACCCAATTACCACAATCATCCAGGTCACAAGAATGACCACAATCAAGTGGTGCTTTCTCATCCCAAACCTTCATGGCAATTTCCTCTAGCTTCAAAATTTGGGGAGATCTTAGCTAGGAAGTAATAGGAGAGGACCCATCCCATCTGCTATACCAAGACAATAGATCAGCATCCGATCTACCTATGGATGATAGCAGTAAAGGCTTACAAATTATGCTCACCATGGGCTATGATAGAAACAAAAAAATTGGACAAAATGACAACGGGCTTCTAATACCCATCATTCCTAAGGCATGAATGAGAAATATTAGCCTCAGATGTACCCCTCTAAGTATAACCATAGATGGCCAAAATCCCTCGGTTAAGAAAGTAAAAAATCCTCAGCAAATGGTAGTCGCCCTTCAATTTCCTGTATCCACTGGCCTACCTTTAGAAAATTTCACATTTGACATAACCAATTTTTGCAGTAGTAGTGATGAGAAAGATGCCATAACTGGCTTACCTATGCTTTTTGAGAATAACTCTCTCCTCATGATTACTACCGTTTCATTTGAGTCAACTAGTCAAACCCATCAGATCAACCTAATCTACCCCCAACTTATCGATTACAACCAAAGAGGACTGCCAATTCTAGACACTTTCAAAACTGATGAAGTGCTCTCATAATTCATGGGACTATAGAGCATGGTACCATAGGGAGATCACAAGGCTAGGTTTGATATCATTCTAGACACACAAGCTTACTATGGGGAGACGATTGAATCCTTTAGTCGCAAAAGAAAAAAATTGAGAATAATCTCAAGGCATTTGAGTGACAACCACACTGTAGCACTCTCTAACCCTAAAAAAGTAAAAAAAAAGGATGTATCCAATGGTGAAAACCTCTCTGAGGTGCCCAAGGATGAAGGATTCAATCTCCCTCTCAGTGCTTTACATTAGGAAAAGTCAGTAGTTCTAGCTAAGAGATGCAACCTAGTCAACTTAGGAATAAAAGAAACTCAGCATATCACATTTTATGTTGAATCATTGATGACAAAATAATAGGAGATTCTAGCTGCTTTCTTAAGGGTGAGAAAGGTCAACTTTTCATGGAGCTATACTGACATGCCCGGGCTTGATCTGGAGATTGTGGTCCACCATCTAACAATTTACCCTTAAGCAAATTTTTTAAGATAGAAACTCAGAAAAATGCATCCCCACATAGCCTTGTTAGTCAAAATAGAATTGAAGAAGCTACTTGATGTAGAGTTCATACAACCAATCAACTATTTGGAGTGGGTATCAAATCCGGTTCCTATTTCAATGCCCGATGGGGGCATCTGTATATGCACATATTTTAGAGACTTGAACAAGGCATGTTCCAAAGATGACTTCCCACTTCCCAACATTGATATGATTGTAGATATGACTATGGGACATGAGATTCTTCCACTAATGGGCAGATTCTCTAGCTATAACCAAATTATGATAGCCAAAGAGGATCAACACAAAACAAATTTTACATGTCCATGGGGGACATATTGCTGGAACATGATGTTGTTTGGCCTAAAGAATGTTGGAGCAACATATCAGATATCCATGACTTTAATCTTTCATGACATGATCCATAAGACTGTGGAAGATTATGTTGATGACATATTGGAAAAATACAGAAAGAGAAGGGACCATATAGAAACATTAAGTTCCATCTTCGACAAAATTGAGGAATACATGGTCACCTTAATCCAAAGAAGTGTGTCTTTAGCATACAATCAAGAAAGCTATTGGGATACATTGTATCCATGACAGG
The DNA here is from genome assembly GCA_007258455.2 of Sequoia sempervirens. Taxonomy (NCBI): domain Eukaryota; kingdom Viridiplantae; phylum Streptophyta; class Pinopsida; order Cupressales; family Cupressaceae; genus Sequoia; species Sequoia sempervirens. The sequence goes on from VDFB02230023.1 coordinate 16,092, forward strand.
AATTGAAATAGATCCCACTAAAGTAGAGGAAATCCTCAAGATGGAGGCACCTAATACATTGAAATAGTTGAGAGGCCTATAGGGAAGGCTCTGGTCCATTGGTTGGTTCATAGCTCAACTAGCAGACAAGTCAATCCCCTATTCCCACCTACTCCACAAGGGGGTAGTGTACAAGTGGGATGACAAATGCGATCAATCCTTTAACAAAATCAAAGAATATTTGCTCACACCTCTGGTGCTTATGCCACCAATCTCAAGAAAGCCTCTAATCCTCTACATATCAGCAACAATAGTAGCTATCGGTGCTCTCCTAGCTCAACACGATGAAAACAGAATAGAAAGGGCCATCTACTACATTAGTTGAACCATGGTAGGGCATGATTTAAATTATTCCTTCATAAAAAATGCTTGTATAGCAATGATGTTTTCCTCACAGAAGTTTAGACACTACATGTTAACACACAAAATCAAAATCATTGCCAAGATTGACCCACTCAAGTACCTACTTTCCAAAGCAATGCTCATAGGAAGGATGGCCAAGTGGGTCATGATCCTATCAGAATATAACATTGAGTACATGGAACATAAGGCCATCAAAGGACAAGATATTGTAGACAAATTGGCAAAAGTACCAATGTACTCAGAGAATCTGCTAATTTTAGAGTTCCCCAATGAATCCATCTTCAAATTGAGCATAGAAAACCACTAGAAGTTGTACTTTGATGGATCCTACACATAGCATGGATTGGGAGCCAACGTATTTTTCATCACTCCATAGGGAGACTGCATACCAAGATCTTACAAGTTGGTATTTCCCTGCACACACAATATCGCAAAATATGAGGCTCTAACCATAGGACTCAGAATAGTAGTGTAGTGGAATATCATGGCTCTCAAATTTTATGGGGACTCGCAACTAATAATCAATCAAGTGAATGATGAGTATCAAACTAAAGAAAACAAGCTAACTCCATACAAGAAATTCGTGGAAATTCTTAAGGAATCCTTCATCGAGATCACATTCAAGTAGATACCTAGACCAAACAATAGAGTAGCACATGCTATGGAAACAATTGGATCCCTACTGGATATCCCTCGCAATGTCCCAAAGAATGAATTCCTGGTAGAGCAGCTTCTCATGCTTGCATTTGAGGTACCTAAGATAGAATTTGTGTGAAAATTTGTTAGTCCTGGTGATCCCTAGTATGATGATGTATACACCTACTTGCAAATAGGGATCCTACCTACTGACTTACCCTCAAGCTTTAAAAGAACCTTTGTCAAAAAATCCTCATGCTTCGTTATCCTAGGAGAAACCCTTTACCATAGGAGCATAGAAGAAACCTTGTTACAATGTCTAAACACTAAGGAGGCATTGACTACCTTAACCAAGGTACATAACAACATATGTGGTTCACACTCAAGCGGTATGACCTTGGCCAAGAAATTGTTGACGATGGGGTATTATTGGCCTACAATGGAAAGAGAAGCACATGACTATGTTAGAGGGTGTCTACAATGTCAACAACATGGGGACCTCATCCATGCATCAAATCAAGAATTTCATCCCATCATCACACCATGGCCCTTTTCGCAGTGGGGGCTCTATCTCATTGGAAAAATCACCCCACCTCATCCAGTGGCCACAAGTTTATCATTACTGCAACTGAGTACTTTACAAAGTGGGTGGAAGCCATACCAATGACATACATAACTGGAAAGAAAATATCAAAGTTCATCCCAAACTATTTAATATGCCACTACGATGTCCCACAAGACATTATCTTAGATAATGGGACATCATTCAAGAATTAGGATGTCCATGACCTATGCTACAAATTCAAAATCCAACATCACTTTTCTACCCTATATTATCCCCAAGGAAACAACCAAGCAGAAGTCCCCAATAAAACCATTTTGAAGATCCCCAAGGAAATAGTTAGGTCATGACTGGCATCTATGGCTAAATCCCACCCTCTAGGTCTATTGAACCAGTATTCGCACACCCACAGGTGCCACCCCCTTTTCCTTGGTCTACAAATCAAAATTTGTATTACCCATTGAGATCCAACTCCCATCACTAAGAATATAACTGTAGAATCTCATCACGGATGAGGAGTATTAGGTGTCAAGATTGAACGAACTAGAACTACTAGATGAATGGAAAATGGAGGCATTGAATCATCTACAGGTGTATCAAAACTGACTCAAGCATAACTATAACAAGAAGATCAGAAGCAAGAATTTCCAAGTTGGAGAACTTGTGCTAAAGGAGAACCAGAGGAACATCCCAAACACAAATGGCAAAGGAAAATTTGAGCCCAACTAGTTGGGACCATTCATCATCACAACAAACTATAAGTCAAGGGAATATTAAATATCAACACCCAAAGGGGAACCTCTGTAGGAGCCCATGAATAGCCCCCATCTTAAAAAGTTATATGCCTAAATCTTGCAAGGTATAGAACCAAAAAATCAAAAAAATTAGAAAATGTCCTAAAAAAAAGGTTACCCTGATGAAAGCATGGAAAAAAAGCATATTGGTAACAAAAAAATAAAAATAAAAAATAAAAAAATTATAGAAAAAGAGAAAAATCATCCTCTAGTGAAAACCAGTTCGGTGGCACTTTGGGCAAGGGCAAGTACCTTGGTGAAAGCCTGGCAAACAAGCTCCTTGTGTAAATAAGAACTTTCCATCCACTAGGATCTTAAAGGCTCATTCTGCACACTTCCATCATTCATCGCATTCCATATCTCCATCCATCGATTCATTTAGTGTTTGCATCATAGCTTGAGTACGATGTTCTAAAAGTCATGATCAATACTACTCAACCCATTCAAAGGTCAATTTATCCCTTCCTATAGTAGCTATTTTTTACACTTTGAGGCTTTGTTCTCATCAGGATCAAAATTCATGTATGTGTTTGAAATCCCAAAATCAAAAATCAAAACATGAAAATCATAAAATCCAAATGATATTAGAAAGTAGAAGAATCAAAAACATCAAAAAAATAAAATCCAAAAACATTCAAAACATATCAAGAAAGCCAAAAATAGGTCAAAAAGTCGGTCCCAAAAGTTAAAATAGAGTCATCTTGTTGAACTACATCATCTCTGAGCTTTGAACATAGGAAAGGTTGATCTTTGATCATCCCCTGAGACACTTAGGACAGTCCTTTAGGAGTTTGTCATAATAAACTAACAATCTATTTGTTCATATCTCATCAATAATCGAGTCTATGTTAGTGGGAATACATGGTCTATATTGATGATAGCATTGAGCAAAGGCTAATCTATTGATCAGCCCCTGAGGCCCCTATGATAGGTCTTTAAGTTAGTCTCTTGGTCAAAAATTTGGAAAACCCCAAAACATTGGAAAATTTGAAAATCAAAACATTTGTGAAATCTTGAAAATACCAAAAATAGCCTCAAAATATTTTGAAAACTCTAAAAACATCCAAATATTCGAAAAAAATCAATCTCATCTCATTTTCATTAGCAATAAAAATTCACTCATGATAAATCAATCCTCACCCTCAACCTTTGGTGAAATAGTTAGAAACAAGTCTAGTAGGTTAAAAGATAAAACTTAATCATCAAGGTCTCAGTCTAGGTCAGTACGTAAACAAGTTGGTCAACTCTTTATGTCAACAACCTATCATCCAATTAGTCCCAAATCAATCATCTGATATCATCATGTCCTAGGATGCATCCTTCCTACAATGAACATCAACATCAAGCATCATTGTAGTTTAGTCTTGGCTAGCAGTATTGAAGAACATTAGATTGTTTGTTTACTTTATCTTTTTATTTTGACTTATCTTTTTGTGCTCATTTCGATGAACTTTCAATGATGTCCCAAACAAAGGGATTTAGAGAGAAAGGAATGGGGAAATGATCATTATTTTTTATCTGTTGTTCTTGTTGGATATTCTTGTAATATAATCTTGGTCATGCTTGCTTTCTTTGGTTTGTAGGGAGGGTTCTTTAGGTTTCTTGTTGACCACATAGGAAGGCTTTCATTTCTATGTTTTGGTCTGAGATATTTGAAATATTTGAACTATATTTTGAATAAGGTTTTGTATGCCAGGTGCAAACATGAATACTCCTATCTGATTGTTGAGTCAAAGTCCATCACACTAGGTGTAATGCCATCCTGGTTCTTTATACCTTGATGCATTGTATTGTGTGTGTAATCAAACATAAGGTAATTGGCCCTTTGAAAACCACAACCCTCAGAAAGAAAATCATCATCATCATC
>VDFB02230024.1:0-13596 GCA_007258455.2 Sequoia sempervirens
TCTCTATCTCTATCTTCATCTCTATCTCTATCCCCTATCACTATCTCCTCTCTTTCTCACTCTTCCCCCCTCCATCTCTCCCTCTTTCTATCTCTCTCCCTCTCTCTCTCTCCATCTCTCTGTATTATAAACATAATATGAGCATGTTGGTAATAGAAACTAATTATCTTCTTGATTTATAAGTTTTGTTTAAATTTTGTTTGGATATTTGTAAGTGGATGCATAGTTGATTTGAAGATATCACTTCTTGATTGAGACCTTTGTTGCAAAAAAAAACATTTGCTAAATTTCCTACCAATTGACCTCATGTTTCTTGAATTGCTTCCTCTAGATAGATGCACCAATTATGCATCTATTTATAAGGAGGAGCAACAACCCCTAGCTTTTGTATGAGATACCTTATAGATATATGCTTGGTTCTTGCATGCATCACTAGATTTTTGAAATATTGATGGAACTTGTATTACACAAAATTGGGATGGGATCATCATACATCACCTTGATGTCCTTCAAATTTTTCTTCATAGACAACATTTGGGTGCAACAAGATGCTGCAACAATATACTCTACTTGTGATGTTGATAGGGATACTGAGTCTCGCTTCTTACTAAACCAAGAGACCAATCTATCTCCCAAATTGAAAGCTCCACCATTGGTTCTTCTTCTATCATCAACACTACTAGCCCAATCAGCATCAATATATGCATTTAAAGAAAAATTATATTACCTTTTTGATCCCACAATCCATATAGTCTGAAGTGCTCTTCAAATATCTTAAAAATCCTCTTGACAACCTTTACATGAGTTTCTTTTGGATCAACTTGAAACCTTGTAACCAAGTAGATAACTTGCATAATATCACATCTTGAAGTGATTAAGTACAATAGGCCCTGAATCATAGAACTATATAGATTCTAATCAACCTTAGGTGATACATCATCCTTACTCAAATGGAAACCTATTACCATTGGAGTACTCACTAGTTTATGGTCTTCCATACCAAAATTCTTTAGCATTTTGACCTTGACATAATTTGTTTGAGAGATAAAGATACCATTATCTAATTGTGCAATTTGAAGTCCAAGAAAGAATGATAACTCACCCAACATGGACATTTCACATTCTTTTACCATCTCTTTAGCAAACCTCTTACACATTTCATCATTGCCACCAAAGATTATATCATCAACATACACAATAACAATTATAATTTTTTCATCCTCTATTTTGATGTTTAAATTATTGTATTTGGTACCTTTCTTGAAGCCTTGCTGGAATAGGTACTTGTCCAACCTTATATACCAAGCCCTAGGGGATTTTTTGAGACCATACAATGCCTTCTTAAGTCTACATACCGTTTTTGGGTCTTCTAATAGCTGAAACCCATCAAGTTGCTCTATGCAAACTTCTTCTAAATCACCATTCAAGAAGGAAAATTTCACATCCATTTGATAAAATTTTAAGTTCTTGTGAACATAAAACACAAGAAACATTTTGATAGCCTCCATTCTTTCCACCAACGCAAGTGTTTCCTAAAAATAAATTCCTTCCACTTGTGAAAATCCTTTGCATACCAACCTTGCTTTATTTCTCACAATCTCTCTATCTTCATTCAGTTTATTTTTGAATACCCATTTTGTTCCTATTACATTCTTGTCTGCAGGCCTTGGAACCAATGCCCAAGTTTTATTTTTCTCAATCTAATTTAGCTCTTCTTCCATTGCTTGTATCCATCCTTCACCTTTTCTAGCAATATACAAAGTTTTTGGTTCTATTCTTGATAGCAAAGAAAAATTCACCTATTTATTTATCTTTGTAAATCTTCTTCTTGTTTACACTCCTTCATTCTTGTCTCCAATTATTTGATCTTCTGAGCATTTTTTTAACATACTTGGCAAGAGTTTTGGGGATCTTTGGTGCTTCTTCCTTCTCTTCAAGTTCTTCTTCTTCTTCTTTTGAGTGGGGAGATATATCTGACCAATAGTCTTCTTGCTCATAAATGTTTTGATGTGAGTCTTTATCAACAATGATATTGGCACTTTCAAGAATATTCCTCAACCTTTTATTATAGCATTTATAGTATTTTTTCCTATTTGAGTCCCCAAGAAAGATTCCTTCATCAGATCATGAATCAAAATTTCCCAAAACTTCTTCATATCTTTTGATAAATAATTTGATTCCAAATTTTTTGAAATAATTGACAGTTGTCAGCCTTCCATACCAAAGCTCATAAGAATTTTTGGTGCTATCCACCCTTAGCTGACCTCTGTTAAGGATATAGATAGTAGTATGTGTTGATGATGTTTTCTGTGTTTTCTGCACAGCAACAACTCAGACAAAATATAATATCCTATCTCTCTTGAAAGGAAAATCTCTATTAGCAAGCCTCAAGAGATAACCCCAAGGTCTCTAATGTCAGGTCTTGATAATGCATAAACAACTCAATGATAAATGTGAAAATGATGGTAATCACAAAGTGACCTTACTACAAGCAAATACTGAATCTTTAATTTATCAAATCTAGCAATATAATGATACTTCAATCCTAAATCTAACTAAAATGATAAAAGAAATAACAAAAGATAAGGGTTTAAGAGAAACTCCTAAGATTAAAACTACTCCTAGGATTAACAATGCAAATGATGAAATACTTGAAATGGACCAATCCCTCATATACTAATTCCTGCTTCACCCAGATGAATCTGCAATCTTATAGAAATAGTGCAATCTTCTAAGGTATTAAAGATTTTCCAGATCATGAACATTCTGTCAGTAACCCCCAATTGCAGTGAGAGAATGAAGCATTCTGAGGTGAACTAAAGCACAATGAATACCAAGGTCGGGCTAACTTTACCGAAAATGCTGATCCGGCTAGCTTCTACAAAAGTATGGACCAGGGATTGCTACAAACACTTCAAGCATCAAACCATAAACACCATTAAATCATGTCTAATTCTAAATCTAGCATATATCTAATACTTCTCAAGAAATCTCAAAGGATGGAACAACAAGAACCATGCAAGATAAATCAACACAAGAGAATTCAACAAAAGCACAATGTCTTCAATTGTATTGAATCGCCCAATGACAACAACAATTCTAGTGTTCTGTGTTACAACACTTTCCCAAAATGAACTAACTTCTAACTCTTGCTCTACTACTTAATTCGCTCCAGTATCAAAACTATCTATCTAGCCCCTTACAAATGAGGCAGAATACCATATTAATAGAAGCCCCCCAAGGCATGTCGACCTAATTAGAATTTACAATAATAATAAATGGCCATAAAACAAGTCAGCCAAGATAAATTCAAAATAAGATAGAATATGCATTAAATGCATGAAATCCATCCAGGTCGGCCTGGGATCTCCAATATAGTTCGGACCAATGCATGTTAAATAATAGGGAAGCACAAATTCTGATGTAGCCTTGCATTAATTGCTTTCCCCTTTGTCTTTATTTTGCTCCACCCTATCATGCACCATCAAAAGTACCTTGTCCAAGTCGGCTATAGGTGGCAAAGGTAAAACCTTAATTCTCTTCTCAATAGATTTAATATTTTCTCTTGACTGTTCCACCGACTTATCCCACTCAACCTTACTAGATTGATATTTCTCAATAACTGCAATATAAGTGGTTGCATCATCCAACTGATGTTCAGTAACTGGATCTTCATTGATTGGAGAATATACATCTCGCCACCATTTTCTCAACTATTCTAAGTTCAAATGCTTTGGTGCAAACTTCTTTCTCCTTGTCATCACCTCAAAGAAAGAAATACATTTATCATAGATATCAGTCAGGGTATCTTCAATTTTCCTCCTCTACTTATATACCTTCTTCAACACCTTTTTCCTTATTTGCAAATCTTCAAACCATTCCCAAGGTTCTGCATCTCTAGAGGAAGGGACAATTGCATCACTCACCAACTTATCCTCAGTGCATTCCATGATGGTCTTGGTTTTCTGCAACAGGAGATCTAAATCCTCTTTATCTTGAGCCAATACATCTTTCAACCAATTTATTGACCTCATTGCATCTCCTCTGATTGAAAGGATGTCTATAATAGAATTATCTCCCTTAGTTTGCATAAACTGTAACCAGCTCACTGTGGAAATAGTAGTGGCCTTCATTATCTCCAACTCAGTTATGGTCTCTTGTGGTAGGAAACTCACATCAGAAGATGAGGAGCTAGTAGATTGCAAGGGCTTCATCAAGTCCTACAAGTACTTCTTTAATTTCTCATTCTCCTTCTTCATCTCTTACTTAGTTTGCACTTCTTTCCTCAACCTACCCAAGATCACTGCACTAGAGCCTTCATATTCTTCAATATCCTTTTCCATGGAAGTAGGCCCTAGGTTGATGGTTTGCGCATTATAATCACTCCCAGTTACATCATTCTTGTTCTTATCAAGGGCCAAAGTAGCAATGTAGATCACCCTGTTATTTGTTTCATCTCTTTCAATCTTGGAAATGACCTTGGCCTTCTTCTTTCCTTTACCCTTTCCTATGTTTTCCAATAGCTCATCCCAATTGGGAGGGGTGTCATCCACAATAATCTATTTTTGCTTTAACTCCTTATCTACCCAACTTGGAACAATGGATTCTGACTGTATTTTACTCTACCCAACCTCATCTGGTTGATCCCTGGGTGCATCCTCATTTAAATTTAGCTTCTCAGGAATCTCCTTAGCTTTATCCTCCTTTTCTTTATCATGTTCTTTTTCTTCCTATACTGGTGATTGAATCCTAACTAGCATTTCTTGTCTTGGAGGGGGTCTATCCTCTTCACTTCTAGCAAGTGAATCATCATATGTAACCAAGGGAGACTGCAACACCCTCTCCATTTATGCCTCAGCACTAAAGAGCTCTCCCTCTTTCCAGAAATTCTATACCTTATGTATTTGGGTGATCTCAACTTCATTAGATTCACGTTTCCATATTAATGAACTTCAGGAAGAAGGGATATCATCCGCGTTGTTACGGATGAGTAGCAGGAGGATCCTTCTTTGGCACACTGTCCTTAGGAGGATTTCTTGATTTCCTTGTATATACTTGTGTCCTTTCTCCTGTGCTCTCCACATCTTTAATCTTGATTTCAAAATGAGAGCTCACCTTTCCCTTACCCTTGGGATCCTGCTTAGCTGACTCCTTGGAAATAGAATGAGACTCTAAGTCTCCCATCAAATCATAGGTGCATTACACACCTTCATTCTCCAATTCCCATATCTTATGCTTCAGCCACAACTTTGTATACTTAATGACTGGAGTCATTAACTGCCCTAGCTCTATTTTTCTTCTTCTAGACAATCTATTTCACCAATTGGTATGTCCTTTACTGCCTCATAAGCATGGCCTTGAATAAAATCTCCATCATCCTCAACCTAATCCAGAATGGTCTTCACATTATATAATCAGACTGAATTTACTGGTAGCCAGGAAATTTTTTTGTTTCTAACCTCATACTCATCACTGTAGTTAGTCCAATAGTCTTCCAAATCATCCTTGTGGCTATATTCTCTACTGGCTTTCTTTTGTGCTTCGCCAGTTCTGTCAAACCTAGACCTCTTGGAATGGAAGGATAACCCAAGAGTGCTTATTTCTTCCTCAGAAGCACTGGCCAAATTAATAGGACATGCCTCACTAGTTCCTATCCTCAAAGGGAAGTCTCCACCAAACCCAGTCTTATGCTTATCTTTCTTCACGATGGCATCAAAGTCACAAATTTTCCTTGTGACTTCCAAGAGTATGATATGGTATGTTGGGTACCTTGGAAGTCGATACGCAGCCCTCTGGAAACCTTCTATCCTTATATATGAGAACATAGGAAATTGTATGAACCAAGCCCCATACCTCTTGATTAGCTCCTTATCCTGGTCAGAAATCCTCACATGCTCTGCACCTTGTAGTAATCTAGGGATGTGCATGGTGAATGCATCGTTCACCCTTCTGTAGCTTGAATTACCCGAATGCAGCTGTGGATAAACCTCATAGATCACATCCTTCCTGAAGATGCCTCTAGTACTTAGCCCCTTATATGGATGAAATCTTGCAAGTGCATAGACCAAGTAGGAAGTCATTATGAAGGTCTTGATTTGTAGGACATTACACATTTGTTAATGAATCATAACACTTATAACTTGCCAATTATAATTAGTATTACGCTCCATCCTCACAATGACCTTAGACGTCACTTCTCTCAAACACACGGCCTCCTTAACCCCTACTCTATTGAAGGAAGGGGTGATGGCATCATAATATTCCTTGAACTTGGCTCTAAATGGTTGCTTGAGAGCGCAGATACAGTAGTTGGGCTTCTCCAACCAGGAATTGATAACCTGATGGGCTTTGATGGTATCCTCCTCATAGAACTTTCCTGCCATATCCATATCAAAATACACTACATGAGACCTATCAGGCATGTCAAAGTTCTTGGCTATAGACACGGGATTTAAGTTTTCCACAATTCTTCCTTGGGGACCAACTATTCTCTTTGTTCCTCTGTCATAGTTCTAGCACATTCGAGCACTAACTCATAACATTGCACTGTAGAAGGAAATCTAGCTACATGTGCCAATCCTGTTCCAAAGTCCTTTTAGCCAACAAAGGGAGGTTATGTGTAGCCAGTCTTGTCTTGAACTCTCCATAATCTCATAGTCTAACATTAGTATCAGTTACCTCTGACCAGACATAAGTAATCTTTCTCTCTAGAATCTTACTCTTGATGTCTATCTTGATCCTTTCTAATTCAGACACAAAAGACCCTTTTGTACTTGGATCCATCACTTTATTCGTAGCTCCACTTGTCACTATCTTGCTTGACTCAGCCTGCACTTAACAATGAAACCATAGTAAAGATCACATGAAGGCCAAGTTAAATCAATCATAAACAACATATTCATTATCAAAATGAGTCCCATATAAGCAAGGTTTCATTAATTCTCATAAAAATTGATCATATCAAAGTTCGGGTGTCAAGTCATCCCGCGGGATCCAAGCCAGAGAGGAATTTTGGAAAATTCCCAGCCAAACGGATTTTGGCGAAGTAAACATGAAATCCCCCAAGATAACTATTTGATCCATTATCATACCAAAGAAACAACATGAAAAATATTAAAATAGCTCAAATTAATCATAAAATTCAGTTAATAAGTCATGCCATCTCATAATCCTTTGTTTTCAAAAAGGTTTTCAAAAAGGCTTTGGAGAATCCCACCCAGGACGAAATTTTGCGAAAACAATAATAGTTTGCAAATTATGGAAAACGTCAAGACAAAGTACTTTCAGAAAAAATCTAGATAGAACAGAAATCCACGGGGAAGATGAAACTCTGGGAAACTGTGAATTTCTAGAAAACAAGGAGAAAATGAAATGTCAGGGAATTCTGGCAGAAGAGGAATTTTGCAAAGAACCTGAAACATCAAATACCATCATTTTCTCACGACTTCACTCAAATTGATCGAATGATCACAAATTTGAGGACCTTGGTCATGGAACCGATTTCACTTGAACCTCCCATAGATAATCTTTGATTTTGAGGCTCATCCTAAAGCAAATTGAAAGGAAATGGCGATACCCTAAGCGTGAAAACCTAAAATTCCTCCATTGACATGTAGAACAAGCTTGGGATTCAGGATAAATCAACTACTAGGCTTCACAAAGGCTCGTTATGACCCACAAACAAGCCACCTCATGATGCAAATGAAAAATGAGCTCAAAACTCACTTGGGGAAATCATAAAGCAAACAATACCAAGCAACCCTAGCCCCAGACATTCAAACACACAGGAATTTGAACCCCAAGTACGCCTAGGATTGAAAGAATCACTCACATTTTATCAATCAAAAGCAAGGTAATAGGTACATACCATTGATGAAATGCAAATCGATTGTAACAATGACAAACAACAATCCCAGACGCTTGAGCAAGCCACAATAGCTATAATGCCCAGGGAATCACCACCAAATCCAACAATCAACAAATTTAACATGCCAAAGCCAGCCAAGCACCTCAGGATCAAGTACTTCAACTCAATAGAATGTAAATGACAAAGCAGAATGGCATAAGATTCCCCAAAAATTGATTTAATACCACCTTCAGAAATCGTACAAATGACATTAATGCAATCAACAAGACATCCAGACAAAATCCAAAAATCTGACAAGATGATGGATATTTGGAGGAATCCGAGTCGCACAAAATTTTGCAAAGGTTAGGAATTCCCTAATCACAATGTAAAAGCAAGCAAAACCGGGTTTAGAGAATGTCCAGGGAATTTTTCCAGGAGCAGATTTTCTCGAAAGCAATGAAAAACCTGAGATAAGCTTAGAACTTGAGATTTTCAATGAACACCACAAAGGGATCACCAAAGCGGGAAGGATAAACACTTAAGCTCATGCCAAGGCAAGGTAAATCCCCAAAATCAAAGGGCCAAAACACCAGGAGTGAAAGCAAAAGAGGGTCCCCGCTTTCAACGGGGCGTGTGTGCGAAAACTGCACAACAAATGACAACTCCGCTTGGAAAATGCTCTAGAGCATTTAAATGACAAACTGGAATCGTGAACCCAAAATCTTTGGTTTTGATCTCCCTACTAGACAAACAAATCAAAATGCAAAACTAAAGAATCAGAACCAAAGTTAGACTGAACCTTCCATAAACTGAAAATCCAAGTGTGTGCACATGAGTTCATTTCCCTCCTTGAGCTACTGTAGAAACCAAGTTTAGTAAGGTCAGGCTACGTAAAGATTCTAGCTCCAAAAGCAACCTAGATAGAGCCTCGCTGCTAGTTAGGTGTCTATAGCCCCGATGAGGTTATTGTTGTGATTCTCCCAAACATAGTTCTACTGCCAGCCAGGCGTCCATAGCCCCAATAGAGGTATTCAGATACTCTTGATAAGTTGAATTCGTTCCTTTGATTTTCAACATTTTCTCTTTTTCTTCTTTTGATATTTCTTTTCTTCTCACCTTTTTTTTATTTCAACTTGTGAACAATGAAGTCCACACTCAAGGCTGAGAATCACAGTGGCACTAAAGCAAAAATAGGATTTTTCACCTAACAAGACGTCACAAGGACACTACTGCAACCTCAGGATTCTTAAGATGTAAGAAGGATATAAGATTTCATAATACTTCAGGTTCAAATCAAACCAATGACCCATCCCCTTTAAATCAAACATTCAGACTGCTTGATGATAACAAAAGACCTCGACCATCCATTCAAGACTCATGATTAAAGTCCATCAACAAAATACTTAGAATAGTCCCAGATAAAAGTGTGTTTTCCATGCAGGTGCAACACATCCAAGAGAAAACAAGGAGGCCTCCAAAGCAAGAGCTGAGCAAAAACGCACCAAACTGAATGCAAACCAAAACCAACCAAAACAAAGCAAATGAAGAAAAATGAAAGGAGAAGCCTATTCCTAGCAAAGGAGAAACCACAAGAAGCAAATGGCTGAGAAACTGTAACTGGCTGCAAGGAAAAGAGCTAAAAGAAATAAAATGGATTTGGAAATAATGTAAGCTGAAATACTACCCATTGTGAGAGGCGTTGGAGTTAATCTTCCCTGATGAGAGTTTTCTGTAGCCACCTTCGCTGAGATCTACCGAAATCACATTTTGATAAGGGCAACCCAAAGTTGTCCATTTACCATACCCCTTACGATTGGCTTTATCGGTAGAACCAAAGTCAAAGATTTGAAAAGGACTTTTACCTTGGCTCTTACATCAAACGGAGGATTAGGGTGGCAGCCCAGCTCGCGGAGTGGGCCTCCGCTTTATTTTTCTTCATCATAATACTCATTAATGAACTGTAGAGTGGGAATCCTCAATTGGATGGGAAATACAAGTTCCAGGCCATACACAAGGTGATAAGGAGAGGTCCCTAAGGAAGTCTTATGTCTTGTACGATCTACCCATAGAGAAAATCTAAGTTGAGTGTGCCAATCCTTACGATTCTTCTCTAATAGCTTATGGATGACTGTTAAGAGGTTTTTATTGGAGGACTCAGCCAACCCATTACCCTGTGGATAGTAATTGAAGCAAATTTTGTTACGCCAGTCCGCCGGTCAAAGCGATTATTTCAATGCGTCTGAAGCGTGGTTATTATACCAAACTAAAGATAAGGACATCAAGCGCGATTAATGATCGATGGAAATTAATTTACCGCGGAAGTGCATTGTTTTCCGTACAAGAGGCTTGATGGATCCATCGCCAAAATAATTGAAGCGCGATGAGGGAATATACATATGGTATTGCGAGAGGAAGGTGGATTAATGGGACCTATGAGTCCATACTGTCACAAAAGGAACACCTCAGAAAGACTGGACGAAATTAAACGCATACTTCTCCAGATCGCTACCGATTTAGCACAGCAAAGTTCTAACATGGTTGTTTGTATCGCCGAACAATGTGGAGTAATAATAACCAGCCCTAAAAATCTGATTTGCAATGGAATGTGCAGATCCATGGCCAGTACCATACCTATCATGAAATTCAGCCATGACTCTTTTGGCTTCATGTTGCCCCAAACATCTTAAGTATATACCTTCATGGTTCCTTTTGTATAAGACAGCTCCCTTTAGCATGAAACTATCACTCTTCAAACGTAATTCCCTTCTCTATACTATATTAAGATGGTCAGGACACCTTTGATTCAAAAGATAGTAAATGATATCATCATACCAGCCCCCCGAAGAAACATCTTCAAGATTGTAATGTTGGACTGTAAGGTCAGGGTCCATTTTTGTCATTGTTCATTTAAGCCCTTGTTCTCTTACCAACTTCATGGGTTGAATCTCAATATCATATTCCTGCAACGTGGTCACCCACTTTGCTCTACGTTCTCCTGGCTCATTTTGTATCAATAACAGTTTGACTGCAAGATCAAGAACTATTGTAAAGACCTTGTTTATGAGAATATAGTGCCTGAAATTCTTCACAGTTCTGACCAAGGCATAAGCATGTTTCTCCACACTTGGATACCTTGGTTCTGTATCTTTCAGCGGTGCGCTCATAAATGCTATAGGGTGTTCATTCCCTTGATCATACTTTTGAGTCAACATGCCAACACAAGAGTGATCAAAGGCAAATGAATATATGTAAAATGGCTTCTCATAATCAAGACTTACCAATACTGGAGCCTCAGCAATAGCTCTTTTAATTTCTGCAAATGCTTCTTTTTCCTCTGCACTCCACTCAACCTTAGCTTCTTGCTTTAACATGGCATTCAATGGCTTGACTATTTCAGCGAATCCAGTGATGAACTTCCTTACAAAATTGATTTTTCCAAAAAATGACTTCATTTCTTTCTTGCTAGTTGGTGGCTGAATCTTAAGTATGGCTTCCACTCGTTCTGGGTCAATAGCAATTCCTTTCTTTGAAATAACATGTCCCAGCAACTTTCCCTCAATAAATCCAAAGATGCACTTCTTTGGATTGAGAGATATACCAAATTCCCTGCACTTCTGAAACACTTTGCATAAGTCTGCTATGTGGTCTCCTCTCTTCTTGGAAAAGACTGTCAGATCATCCATATAAATGATTATGTATTTACCAATTATGTCTTTAAATTTTATGTACATAGCTCTCTGAAATTTTTCTCCAGCATTAATCAGACTTAAGGGCATTCTCCTGTAGGAAAAAGTCCCCCACTTTGTGGTGAAAGCAGTCTTATGCCTATCTTCATATTGCACCATAACCTGGTTGTACCCAGAGTAGCCATCTAGAAAGGACATCATTTGAGAACCATTGACAATCTGAAGTACTTCATCTAGTGAAGGTACTGGATAATTGTCCTTTTCTGACACCCTGTTAAGGTTTCTAAATTCCACACACAACCTGATTTCACCATTCTTCTTTTGCACTGGAACTAGATTTGTAACCCAAGTGGAATGTCTGACTGGGAATATGATTCTTGCAGACAACTTCTACACTTCCTTCTAAATTATGGGTTCTAGTAAGGCATTGATTGGCCTTTGCCTCTACCTGAAAGGTTTCACTTCTGGCCTCAGAGGGATAGTGTGAGTTATAATTGACGTGTCATAAGTTTCCAAATCCTCATAACTCCAAGCTATTACATCCTAATATGTATGTAATGTGTCAATTATTCCTTTCCTCTCCTCTGGAGTACACACTATACCAATGAAGACATTCTTGGCATCCTCATGAGTTCCCATATTGTATGTCTCACATTGTCCACTGATGGACTCCTTCTTGGCATCTTGTTCTTGGTCCCTGACCTTGTCTAAATAAAAAATCCTTTCTAACTGCACCATTCCTCTAGGAATAGTATTAGTCTTCAAATTGATTACTCCTTCCAGATCCATCTCTGCTTCTTGAGGTTCAATTTCATCAATAATCTAAGAAGCAAAGACATCTGAACTTGTGATAAAATCTAAAATATGCTTATGATCTTCAAATACCTGGAAATTGGTGACATTGTTAGGTACTGAAGGCACTAGGGTTAATTCCATTATAAACTTCTTCAATCCAAAAAGGGAAAAAGGCTACAACGTACTAGCTGCCTGAGTAAGGGAATCTGTTGTTCGATTCTTATTACGTGGTATCAACTGAATGTTGAAGGCATCAAATCCTTCAATAAGGTCCCATACTCTATGCCTATAATTGGTCATTCTTCTATCATGACAAGAGTACTGCCTCTTAACTTACTTGACCACTAACTCAAAATCCCCAAAGACTTGCAAAATCTTGACCTTTTTCTTTAGTGCCATTAGCAACCCATGGACCATAGCCTCATATTCTACTACATTATTAGTGCAATGAAATTGAATTCTATGAGCAACAAAGAAAGTCTTACCTTTCGGATTGATTAACTCAAATCCTGCTCTGGCTCCTTGTTTCGTTTTAGATCCATCAAATCTTAAAGTCCAACAACTAGCAACTGCAAACTTCCTAATTGCATTTTTTGCATTGTTACTATTGGAGGGTTCTTCAGATAGTATCTCATTCTTTCCTTTAGGATCCTCTTGAACATTTTGAATGTTGATTCTAACTCCTGGGACAGGATTGATACATTTATACACTTGTTCTACTGTAGTCTGGCATAAGTAACAGTCTAGTTCAAAGTGGGAAGCATTATGGACCCTGCACCAATTTGGCAAGAGAAAATCTCTGAAATTCATTTCCCTTCCCAACTAAATCTAATCGTCAATGCATTTCTGAATGAATTCTTGGAAATTGTCTAATAGGTTGAGTTGGTGATCCTCATGAACATCTTCATCAACCAGTTCCACTAGACCTTTAGGGTCACTAGATTCCTTTGTGAAATCCAAAGGCATTGTATGCAACATAAGGACCTCTTCTACGTATGACTCTTCAAAAGGAGTTGCAAGCACGTAATTACCCATACTCACTTTTGATGTCAGTATTTCATTGGAGGTATTTTGATATTTTGTGATCATGTATTTGATTCTGGGTTTTCTTTCAATTCTGATATAGTTTGGCACTCCCTTCCAGGGAAGCCACATGTGAGAGTGATCAGTTGAGACATATCCATTCAAGGCCCTAGTGAAGTCTCTTCCCAGAATCAGGCCATAAGCATCAGGTATATTTGCCACATGTATATTAATAACTTGTTG
>VDFB02230025.1:0-20658 GCA_007258455.2 Sequoia sempervirens
GAAGAGGATGGATCAACCACTTTCTCTTTAGCTTTATACACTTGTTTAAGCCAAGGAGGCTGAGCAAGGTTTGTTTCATATTCCCTTGGGTGTTTAAATGATGGTGGGGAAATCTTAAGAGGTGATTGCTCAGGAGGTTTGAGGGTTTTCTCAATGTCAAACTCAGGTTGAAGCATGGTTTTGTCTATGATAGGAGATGCGGAAGTAGGCGGGGACGAGTTACGAAGAGATAATTTAGCTATCTTTTTGGCTTTACACTTTTCATAAGCTATTAAAAATAAGTCCTTGCAAGGGGTGATTGGTTCCATAGGTTTAGTCCAAAAGGTTTCTAATGAGAAGTTACCTTTGGAAGATAAAGGATTAAATCCACTATGATGTATAGTGACTATGTCATTGTCATGTGGAAACTTCAAACACTTATGAACAACTAATGGGACTACTTTCATTGAGCAAAGCCAAGGGAGACCTACCCACAAACGAAATTGGTCAAATTGTGGAATAATTGAAAATTTTACCTCCAAATATTTAGGTCCTATTTTTAAGGGTAGTACGATCAATCCAATCGTAGGGCAGGAAAAACCATTATGTGTTTTGATCTATGCAGTTGGTTTATTATATTCATCTTGATATAGTTCATGTAATACTAGAAACTCCTATGTGATCACATTATCACCACAAGCAGGATATATTAATATCCCATTAGTGGGATTATCATAGATTCTACTAGCTATGTAGAGAGGACCATTAGGAAGTTTTTGTAGTATGTCTTTAGCAAAAAAAGTGATATCAAGAGACTTAGTGGTTTGGCCCTTACAAGGGATATTTTCTATCGTAGCCACAAAGTTATCCATAGGACTAACTTGGGTAACAATAGGAGTTGTATCATGTTGTTCACTATTTGTATCAACAGTCATTACATTAGGGTTTGAAGGTTCACTAGCCTTGACAAACGAGGTAGTATGTTTAGGCATGGGGTTGGTGAAAATTTGTAAATTCTAGTTAGGGGGTGCAACGGATTTATTTCCTTGATACTTAAAACCCTCAATGGAAAAATGGCCTAACCCAATGAGGTCTTGAACTAAATGTTTTAGATGCTTATCCTTAAAACTGTTGGATCACAAATATCCCTAGCTATAGTAGTAGATGATTCTTCCAATGTTGGATTACAAGAGTCCTCAACTTCAAGATGTTGACTCATAGATAAAGAAGATGAACCCTCTAAATTTGGATTAGGATCCATAGAAACTGAAGTCTCAATAGATTTCTCTATATGAGGAGAAGGAAAAGGTTTTGTGGACATCATCAAAACTACCATACCTTTCCCAATAAGAAAGTGTTTCATATTTGGCTATGGATATAGCCACCCAAGATCTAAAGGTGTATGGAAAGCACAAAATACTCAGAAGATCAATATGACAAGAATAAACTATATTCCTATCAATGAATGCAATGTTGTGTGTACAATGAGTAGAGACCCCTTGGTTATATAGCCAAGGTGAGATGCAAGATGTCATAGGATTATGACAAGTGTCTTAATCATATGGCATGAGACAAATAATCACACTTAATTAGGTTCACATGTGTTACAAGTCAAAAGATAAGATAAAAACTAATTACAACTAACACCTTCTAGAAAGATTCATTCCTATGACCTAAGTAAACTTAACATGTGTAAATAAGCCCCCTAGTGATGAATTAACTAGGTACAAGACTTTATTTACACCAAAAGTTACTCATGCTCACTCAAATCATAATGCATGTCCTCCTTGTGATGTTGACATCATTGGAGAAGATGATGACAAAATGAATAAGTTCCTAAATTATTTCCTTAACAACCCTGAAGCTAATTCATCCTTTTATCCATCAGTGAAGCAACCAACACCCCCTAAAATACCACCAACTAATATGCTTGGTTACTTACATCCTAAAACTGAGACAAGAATTGAACCTAAGTTCCCTACAATAGGTGAACCTAGTTCCTCTAAGAAAACAAACATTCAATCATTCTATGTTAACAAAGTGATAAACACTCCCATCAACCTAGAAGGAACATATGGAAAAGGATTCACAATCTTGAGTAAACAAGGATGTGATACAACAAGTGAAAATGAAATTCATCAACTCTTAGAGTAAATTCCAATTGAAAATACAAAAGGGTTAGGATAACAAGATCCTCCTCCTGATATGAATGTCCTCCTTCCTAAAGAACAACCAATGATTCATAACGATGATAGGGATGAAAAGATCGCCTTAGGTCATCCTTCTCAACATTCAATTCAAAAATTTGGTGAATCTAGCAAGGTTAAAAGACCTTAAAAACTAAAGAAACTACAATTCCCTTACCCTCCAACTAATATTGAAAGTAATTTTTAGATACTTTTACATAGAGAACTGATTACATTACCTCCCATAAGAGAAGATCAAAAAATAAATCGTAAAAACACAAACACATCACATTGTCGATATCATAGAGTTCTTGGACATAGTAACGATGAGTTTCGTGCTTTACAACAAATATTCAAAAAGCTTGATATCATAGAAATAGTCCCTTATAGAAAGATCCTTTTGCTCCTTTCCATGTAGTAGTTATAGAATAATAAAATTCTCACTACATGTTATACAATTATCAAAAATAATTTCAAGTTGCAAGGAACTCCTTCCCATCACCTACCTCGTCTCATTCTTTCCTTACACTAAGTGGGGGGAAAGAATTAGTTAGGCTTGTCCTAGTGCTGGATTTGTCATTGTCCCTTTAACTAGGTTGACTTGCATGTGCCTTACTAGTCTTTTGCATTGGTTCTTTTTCTTTTGTGTGATAGCATGTGTGTGATGTGATCCCCCATCATGTTTGGTTTGATGCTCTCTCTCTCTCTCTCTCTCTCTCTCTCTCTTTGTGACATTCCTCTATTTCTACCTTCATTCTTCTCTATGTCATAAATATTTTATCCTTCCCCTTTATCTTGTCATTTCTCTCATATTTTCCTTTTGGGGATGATGCAAGGCATGGAGGAATTCATGTCTCTTCCATGTTGACCCAAATGCTTTTATTTTATCTTTTTCATGTGTCTTGTGTTTTCCTTTTGGGAATGATGCAAGGTGTTCAGACAATAATGCCTCTTCCATGTTGACCCAAAAGGTTTTATGTTGTTTGTACTCTTTTTGTGTCATTCTTCCATTTTTATGAGTATTTAGGGAATGATGACAGTTTCGAGCTCTCTAAAAATATTGTAGACATATTGATCCCAAATCCATAGATCCATCATGTGTTTGGATTTTATTTTTGGGGGAAACCCCTCTCTTTTATTTTGAATGGCGTGGCTTTATTTGGAAACATATGACTTGGCATGGGGATTTCCAAGATAGCTCTCATGTCTTCTTTGTTAGCATTTTTCATTTACTACTTTAAAGTAATTTCTCATGGCATGGTGTTTAGCAATTTATTTAAAGTGGGTGAATACATTCACATTATTCTTTTGCACTATTCTTTTTCATGTTTCATGGTGTAGTCTTCTTGCTTCATGTGATGTGTTTTTCACTTTGTGGATGACAATGGGTGTGATGTCCCTCAAGAGAATTATTTATCTTACCATATTATATTCCTTTTAGTCGATTGATGCAACACATTGCATTCCCTAAGCTGTGAATCTTCTATTCTTTGATTGGTCCTCTCTTGGAGACATTAGGCACAATGTTCCCTAAGTTAAGACCTTGTATGAGTTAAGCAGGAATCCTTTGAAAATTCCTTATTGTTGCATTTACACTTTTCAATTATATGGCCACCTTGTATAACAAACTTTGCATGCCTGTGGAGCCATCTTGTTTGTTCATGATTTCCAAGCACACAAAACTTTTCTTGCCTAATGAAGCTCGAAGTTCATTGTTTATTCATGAGCTCTAGGCATACAAATTTTTTCTTGTCTCATGAAGCTCAAATATCATTATTGTGCGGTGCCTTATCAAAGTAAGCAAAAGTTATAAATTTGGTCTAGTTGTGTGGGAGTTGAACATAGGCATGACTTCCCTTAGCAACTCACATTTGTGAGCACATACTAGTTGTGTGTCTCGCCCTTTTGGATACTTACCCAGTAGACAGCCTGAAGTTCCATTGTCTTAGAGTGAGCATGCATCTTTGGACAAACAACTTAGATCCGATCCACATCATGTTGGACAAACGGTCAAGGCTTGATCTACCTCTTTTTAGTTTCACTTATTTTTGTTTTTCTCTTTTTATTGACATTATCTGATCATGTATCTTAATGTTGCATATTATACACCTTGTACTTTTCCTTTTGTACTTATGTCAGTTTGACATAGGATCTTGGATCTTGGGGCTTGGCCACCTCCTTCAATCTGTTTTATCCTATATCATCTGCATCAGTACACTAGGACCTCTCTTGAATGTCTACTTTAGTGTGATTTTGAAGCAAGTTCATCCTCCTTACTAAGTGGGGGCTAAATGTAACAACAGAAAAGTATTCCTTTTCCTTGTTTAATTTGTGAATAATTGTGGACAATAGAAATGGATGCTTCACTTCCTTGTCCACAAAATGGATACAAGGAGAGGGATCCAATTTCATAATATCTACATTCAAGGGTACCTTAAAGACCTCAACCCAATGAAGGATGTGAGAGATCTGACTATAAGGAATCCTTGGAAATGATTGAGAAAAGAAAAGGGGTTCACCACCAAGTGTAAACTTGGAAAATACAGTATGTTTGAAAACATAGCGTGATATGCAAAATTGAATTAAATGACTTGAAAATTAAAAAAGGAATAAAATAGAAAGCCATAAAATTGTAAGTGCGCACCTGGAAACTTGCTAGAGATGGAATGGGGCTCTAAAATCCTAAAAATGTTGTTTTTTAGGCCTAGTGGGACTCATTCGCCATTGTGGGAAAATTAGTCCCAATTCTGGAAAACTGTACTAAAGCCTGTTTTAGCCAAATGGTTATCCAAATCCATAAAAATGTCTAAAAAATAAGTACATTGGGACTCATTCACCACTAATTTGGTGAATGAGTCCACTTTGAATTTTTTGGAAACTCAAAAGTGGAATCTGTAGCTCTTGGTCTGCTCTTTCTGTTCCCCCAGGTGTTTAGATCTGAACCCTAATTTTCAGGGCTGTAAGTGACTTTTTGTGAATATTTTGACCTTTCCAATAGGTAGATGACTCCAAAAACTTTGAAACCTATCCTCCAATCATCTCCAAGCCTTCAAATCACCTAGATCTTCAATCACACAAATAAAGAGAACAAAAGTGTTGATTGTTAGGGAATAGGCGTTTGCGTTGGTCAAACCCTGTTCAGGTCATTAAACCAAATGATGAAATAAGATGAAGAATGAACATGAAGTAATGAAATTATAAAATTTCCATGATGATGCATCTTAAATTATTTCAACAATGGATGAAGAATTTTCCCTTGAAATTCCTTAGAAATGAGCTTGAATGCTATCTTGAATGCTTGATTCTTGCTTGCTTGACTTGATATCATGTAGGCTTAGGTTGCTTGAATAATGGATGGATTGAATGAGGGTTAGATAGTTGTATTATATATAAAATCCACTCAATTGACTATTATTTTGATCCCCAATGCCGACATTCATCAAAATTCAAGTTAGAATTGCAATTTTCCTACTTAATTTTGAAAAAGTCCCCAAAAGGGACTCATTCTCCACCCTTGGAAAATGGGCCCCACCTAAGGGGACTCATTCACCACCCTTGGTGAATGGGTCCCACCTAAGGGGACTCATTCACCCAAGGTGGCGAATGAGTCCCACGTTGAGGTTTTTGAGGTGGGTCTTCAAGATTTTGGGGTTTTAAAATGTTTTTGTCTGGATATTAGCTAAAATATGCCTTAGGGTAAACTCACAAAACTGGATTACAATTCCATGGAGGAAGGAAAATTCATTTTAATTTGGAAAACACTTTAGGGGGTTCACTAGAACTAGGAGGGTTTGCTAGAACCCCCCAAAGGGTTTGATAGAACAAGGGGGTTCGCTAGAACCAAGGGAGTTCGAGTGAACCCCCCTTTAATGGGTTTATTTTTTAATTGCATTAAAGGGGTTTCACTTGAACTAGGGGGTTCAAGTGAACCCTGGTTTGCTAGAACCCCTTTTCCCCTTCTCCTCAAACTTAAAATCACTAGATTTTTCCCTTCAAAACTCGAGTCAAAAAGGGATGAAAATGGAGGAGACTTCACAGACTAGCTAGATAGTGATATTCCCTACATGGAGCAGGCTATCAATGAATATAATTTGAATATTTTTGGTTTTATTATGTATTTGTTTTAAATTTGATTAAACATGGACTTTTTCATTTGAAATCAAACCTCCATTATGCACATGTGGAAAAGTAGCATATTATCCAAAATTCCAGAAAAATATCAGATTCCACTAAGCTGGTAGAGTCTTGATCCAAGGAAATAAAATAAAAAATTGAATTTTATCGTAAAATTCGATATTTGGTATATATGGTCTACCTATACTGATTTTAAATTTATTAGAATTAAAACTTGATTAAGGAAAAATATTCAATAAAACATTATGAAACCAAATGAAAGTGTTATACATATTCGTAATTAAAAATCTAAACTCAAAAAAATAGAATTTTATCCTTCATGGAAAAAATTATGTTGTATCTGGTGAGCATCGGAGTCCTTAAAAGTAGTGTTTACTAAAAAAGAAAACTGGATTTTCAAAGGGAGATCAGAAAAAGAAGTGCAATCTGATTCCAAAGTTTTTGAAAAAATATATTTAGAATCTACAGGAAAAATGTCACAAATCACTAGTTTTCATCATCTTCAAATTCCTCACGGTTTAGCCGCTATAGGTGCCCGAAAGTGAAGATTTAGTTAGAAAAAATCAGTTCAGTGTCTTCTTTGGCCAAAAATTATAAACTAGTTGTGAGCACTTTTTCTGCATTTACCTCAAATATCAACAAACATTAGAGTTATTAGAAAATGAAGTAAACCAAACTAAGCACTCCTATGAAATATTGAATCATGCTTCACAATGCAATCAAAACAACAAAATATCAAATAAACTAATTGAGAGCATAAAAAGCATGATAAATATCTATCCCATAGTGGATTAATGCTTCTTTGATGTGGAAAGAAGCCCTTTCCCAATCCTTGATAAGCTCAAATGATGGAGATGTGTGATTCTTGACTATAGTACAAATACTCAAGTTGTGGATGATCAAATGCAAAGGATGAGCTCTTTATTTATAAGAGAGAATGATGGAGAGACATGCAAAATGGGTGAATGTGGGACTAAAGATCCACCAATGACAAGATGTCACTTGTGAACATGTGATAGGATGAAGGTTGAGCACATTTTGATCCATGTGCAAGTTTGAAATTTGAATTAGATGAAGTGACATGTTTAGGGGGGATGAAAGATGAATTGAATGTCAAGTTGACTTGTGTAAGAGACATGTAAGAGCTCATAAACGCTTGTTGGATGGACAAGTCATGTGGGAGGGAAAATTTAAATTAGAAGAATATTCCCTCAAAGATTCCATTTTGAATGAAAATGATGAATTAATAAATCAATTAAATTGATTTATGTGCACAAGTTGCAAAATCTAGAGAAAAGAGGATTAGGATTAGCATTGATCATGGTTTGATTAATTTAAGATGATGATTAGGTGATTTTGAATTTTGACTTAGATAGTTGGATTTATTTAAATTAAAAGGGATGAAATTGATCCACTATCCATTTAATTAAATACATTTGATTTAATTAAATGAAGAAAATTCTAGGAGATAATTAAATAAAATGATTTATTTCAGGCAAAAAGATATATAGAGATCAATCAAATAGAATTTGATTTATTTAATTGATGGAAGACATGGTTAATCAAATTAGAGGAATGCATGATGCCAATTTTGCATGTCTACACTAAAATATTTTGGATCACCTTGGGATGTAAAATAAAGTCATAGGGCCTATTATTGATGATATAAGGAGTAGTGAGACTAAGGACACAAATTTCAATGTGAAAGTGTGGTTAAATACACTCTACAACATTAAAATGAGGTCCACTTAGCCTAGAAAGGCACAAGATCCAATGTGAATGTGTAAAACACATTACAACACTAGATTAAAATCAGGTTTTATTTATGAGTCTTCTAAATTAATGTGAGAATACAATTAAATACATTTTACAACATTCAATTATGAGAAAGATGGGTCGATTAGACTTAAATGGTTAATAAAAGTTTAGAAAAGTGTGAAAGTGATTTACAACACTTTACAACACATTTACAAGACATGTATTTTATTTAGTTTACAAGGGCCTAAGACCTAATGTGAATGTATTATCCACATTACAATATTAAATTAAGCCAAAATTAAGCCAACATCACAAGGAGGGCTTAAATGAGATAGAAAAAGTAGAAGGGTTACTTTTTTAGTGTCCATAATAATTAATAATAAATTAGACTTAAGGTCACCTTGATCTAGTGTTGTAATGTGTTTTCCACATTAACATTGGATTTAGGGCCCTTTTAAGCTAAATAAACCTAACTTTTCCTTGATTTAATGTTGTAAAGTGTATTCATTTATGACTTCAAATTAAATTTGGGGCCCTTGGACTTAATGGTGCCTTAATCTAGTGTTGTAATGTGTTGTACACATTCACATTTGATTTAGGGCCCTTTTAAGCTAAATAGACCTAATTTATCCTTAATTTAATGTTGTAATGTGTATTTATTTACACCTTCACATTGAATTTTAGGACCTCTTACATTTATGACCTTTATATCATCATTAATATGCCCCTAATAACCTATATTATGCATCCTGAGGCATATTTTACCTGAAATCCTGACATATACCTCAAATAAACTTAATTTCTTCACTCCCTGACACTTTCTCTCTCCAAAAAGGCCCTATGGGACCCATACACCACCTTGGGTCTATGATTCCCACCTAGGTGCAACCCATGTGAGGGGTGGGCCTGTATGAGTCCCATTTGGCCCCTTTTTAGGGTTTTGAGTGGAAAATCTAAGTTTTAAGTTAAAATTTCATGAATGTTAGCCTATGGGATCTAATAAATGAGATATTAGATGGATTGCCTATATAAATGAGGTCTCAAATCGTTATTTCATTAAGATTTCATGATATTAAGTCAAGCACTCAAGAGTTAAGCAACCCAAGACTTTACAAGATCATCAAGAGAGGATTCAAGATTATTTCTAAGGAATTCAAAGGCAAAATTCTTCATCAATTGTTGCAGCAATTCAAGATCCATCATCATATCAAGATTATCAAGCATCAAGCATTTTTTTGAGCTAGTGTTGTGATGTAGCATTGTAGATTCAAGATTATGTTGGGAAAATGTGTGCAAACCTTGCAATTGTAAATTTATTATTTATAGGATATATATATATTTATAAATGTATTTCATAATTTAATAAATTACATACAATGCCAGCTTGCTCCAGGTGAAATGTGAGTGTGTTAACATTTTTAGGAAACTTCTAGAATAGCCAGCATACATTAAATAAAGGATATATTACAAATTTGGACCCTTCATTATTAGGTTTTAGACCTAATGGTAGATAGTTTTTTGGCTTACCTTGCCCTAGAATGTAGGTATATTTTATGAGGGTGTTGTATTATGAGTACAGTAGAGATTGTGATGATTTCTAAGAGTCTAATAGAGGTCATGTTGTCTCTTCATCCAGTGGTGTTGATGCTTTTAAAGGAAGAAATTTCTCTACAAAATATAATTTATAATCTTTATGAGTTTAAAGAGAATAATATTAAAATTGGATTTTTTGGAGTGTAGGGTTTTTCTCCCGTAAAGGGTTTTCCCCACATAAATCACTGTGTTGTGGTATGCATAATATTTATGTTTATTTCTATTTAAGTTTCTATAACTATTAAAGATCTATAAAAATTTTGCATTATTCTCCTCTCAAGATTAGTGTAGGAAGTTGTTTCGCTACCTTAGCTTCCTAACAAGTGGTATTAGATCCTAATCACCTTTGGTTCTAGTTATGGGTTGTTGAGTTTTTTGGACTAATCTCGATTTGAGTGGGAGCTTGTGCAGAAGATACTTTGTGATCTTGTTGTAATAATTTTTAGATGGAAAGTTCATCAAGGAAAATAGAGGTGGATAAATTTTCCAAAAATAATTTTGAAATGTGGAAGCTAAAGATGGAGGATATGTTGATAAATTGAGATCTATGGGATGTTGTCGATGAGAATGTTTCAAGGCATGTAGATCCTACTCAGGCTACTCAATATGATGTTATGGACTGTAAATCCAAAGGTCTAATTAGATTTTGTTTGGAAAACTCTATTTTAATTAATGTCCATAGAAGACCTTTGCCTGGAGATCCAATAAGGAGGAGGAGAAATGCCAAATCCTGCTTTATTCTTTGTTTGATTTGTGAGGTTCTCTTGTTATGGCTATTGGGAGTACTTCTGTTACATTGAAGATTGAAGATGTGGTGGGTTCTTTGATTTTTGAAAAAATGAGGAGGAATGTATCCATCATTTACCAAGGAAGACCCTAAATGTTTGGAAGATATAAGGGAAAAAGGAAAAGAAGAATGAGAAGTATGAGATCAATTCACAAGGGGAGATCTAAATCTCTTGGAAATTATAAAGTTATTTACTAAATTGTAGTAAAGCCTGGACATGTTCATAAAGAATGCAAAGAAGAAAAGAGGAAGAAAAAGAAGAAATTTGATTCTAATTTTGAGTCTGAGAAGGAAGACGGTGACACATTCATTGCACCTTTGACAACTTGTGTAGGTAATGATGCATGGTTGATTGAATCAAGTGCATCTTTTCATATGACCTTTAATAGAGATTGGTTTTGTGAATATGAAGATTTTGATGGAGGTACTTGGTGTACTTGGGTGATGATTCTCATTTAGAAATTGTTGGTTGTGGTAAAGTTAAAATCAGGTTTCCTAATGGTAGAATAAAAAGGATTAATGGTGTATTGCATATCCCTGGATTAGCATAAAAAAATTTATCTGTGAGAAAACTAATAGATGTGGGTGTGCAAGTAGTATTTTTTTTACGTAGGATGTAAGATGGTTAGAGGTACTATGGTGATTTCTAGAGGTGTTAGATATGGCACATTGGATAAGCTTGATGCATGCACTCTTGAGTGCAATAGTAATTTTGTGAAAAGCAAGTATGTGGAAAAAGTGAGGGTTTCACCTTTAGTAGATGGTCATGGCTTTTGGGTACCCAAGGGTGCTCTTTATTCTAAATAAAAGTTACCTATAGAAAAATATATTTATGGCACTAGAGACTTGGCTACATTGGAGAAAAGGAGTCAAAAGGACCTTGAAAAATAAAAGAAGCCTTGTTGAAGGTTTTTCTGATTATAATCTTGACTTTGGTTATGTAAGGCATTTCATTTATGAAAAATAAAATCGCGTTCAATTTTGCTTGAGTTCTCACAAATCTTGTGCTATTTTGGACCTTATTCATTTATATTTGTTTGGTCATGTTGATGTTCCTTTGATTGCAAAATCTACATATTATATTGTATTTATTGATTATTATAGTAGAAGGACATGGGTATATTATCCTAATGGAAGTAAATTTAAGTTTTTAGGTCGATTCCAAGAATTTAAAGAAATGGTTGAGTTGCAGACTAGAAAGAAAGAAAAAATGTTTGAGGACTAATAATGGTGGTGAATTTTTTCTAATGATTTTGATAAATTTTGTAAAGATTGTGGTATTCATAAATAGGATAAAACTTTGTATTCTCCACAATAGAATGGAGTTATAGAAAGAATGAATAGGACACTGATGGAGAAGGCTAGGAGTATGTTGAGTGGTGCTAGTCTAGAACAAAGGTTTTGGGCTAAAGTTGTTGCCACCACCTGTTACCTAATCAACATTTCTCCTACATCAATTCTTGTTGATAAGATGCCTATAGAGGAATGGTCAGGTTGCAAGCCTTCATTAAGACATCTTGAGTTTTTGGTTTTGAGGCATATGCACATGTGCGAAAAGGAGAAGCAAACAAAGTTGGAGAACAAGGTTGTGAAATGTATCTTCATCAGATATAATTATGGTGTGAAAGGTTACAAGTTTTGGGATCCTATTGCATAGAAGGCAATACATAGTAGAAGTGCTTTTTTAAGAGAACCTAAGCCTTATTCAGTTACATTGCATACAAAAAAATTAAATAGGAAGATGCAATTCAATTTCCTTCTACACCTAAGAAAGTTGAATTGAGGCCCAAGGATAGACAAGAATTTAAGGAGAGATCATCTAGCTTTGGATCTTTAGAAGAGGAGGAAGAACCTCCAACTCAACTTGTTCATAGGTCTACAAGACATAGAAAACTACCTAAAAGGTATTCACTTGATGATTGGAGATGTATTTTTGCTTTGAATACTAAAATGGATGAACCCAGATTTGTAGAAGAGGCATTATGTATGAATGATGCAGAATCCCAAAAGATTGCTATGGATGAAGAAATGAAATCTTTGAGAAAGAATAATACATGGGATCTTGTACCATTTCCTGAAAGATGAAAACCTATTGGTTCTAAATGGGTGTTCAAGAAGAAGATTGGTTCAGATGGAAGTATTGATAAATACAAAGCAAGGTTGGTTGCTAAGGGTTACTCTCAAGTTAATGGTGTTGATTATGGTGAGATATTTTCTCCTATTGCAAAAATGACATCCATTAGATTTTCTTTCTTCACTTCCGCTTTTGATTTAGGGTTGAGAAATGCGATGTGAAAGTGCTTTCCTTCATAGGTGATTTAGGAGGAGGATATTTCTATCAACAGCTTCTAAACACTCCATGAGTGAAAAGGTAAAAGTAAATTAGTTTGAAAATTGAAGGAAATTTTTGTATGGCTAAAATAGGAGTCCTAGGATGTGGTACCAGAAATTTGGTACATATGTGTTGAGTTTTGGATTTGAGCATTCTAAATTAAATCATTGTGTTTATTATAAAACTAATGGTGATTGTTTCTTGTTTATTGCATTATATGTTGTTGATATGTTATTTATTGGAAAAGGCAAAGGTGTGATTTCAGAATTGAAATCTCAACTTCCTTCTAAATTTGAAATGAAAGATCTCAGTGTAGCTAAACACATTCTAGGGATGGAAATTAAAAAGAGATAGAGTTAACAAAAAGCTATGGCTTGGCCAAATTAAGTATGTGAACTCAATTTTACAGAGGTTAGATATGCATAATTGTAGACCATTGTCTGTTCCTATTTCAGTTGGAAAAAAATTATCTATTTTATATTTTCCAACACCCCCATTGGAGATGGAAGACATGAGCAGAGTTCCTTACTAGAGTGTAGTTGGAAGTTTAATGTATGTTATGGTTTGTACTAGACCAGACATTTCCCAACCGGTGGGAGTTCTTTCTAGATATATGTCTAATCCTGGTAGAGTTCATTGGGATGTAGTTAAAAGAGTCTTAAAATATTTGTGGGCTACCTCAGATTATTCCTTATGTTATATAGTAATGTTACTGAAGACAAGATTTCCCTTGATATTCATGGTTATGTGGATTCAGACTAGGCAAGTGAAGTTGATAGCAAAAAATCCACCAATGCTTATGTGTTTACTTTATTTGGTGGTGCAATTAGTTGGATGAGTAAGCAACAAGTTGTGGTTGCTTTTTCCACCACTAAAGCAAAGTATATGATAACTAATCATGCTTGTAAAGAATCCATTTGGATTAAGAGACTATGTTCAGATATTGGAATAAAACAAGGTGTGGTGACAATTTACTGTGATAGTCAAGGTGTCATATGTCTAGTTAAGAACCCAAAATTTTATGCTAGGACCAATCACATTAATGTATAGTAGCATTTTGTTAGAAATATGGTCAAAGATGGTAGGGTGAAGTTGGCTAAAATAGAGACTTTGATGAATGTTACAGTTGATTCTTTAACTAAGCCTGTGAGCATAGAGAGGTTTAGATGGTGTTCAGAGACTATGGGCCTTTCGGCCCATAGTAATTAAAGAGACGACATTTACACCCTCACATTGCTCTTGTAAGGTGTTCAACAAGTGGGAGATTTTTTGGGAAAATTTATCTCAACCTTGCAATTATATGTGTTTTATTTTTTATAGGATATATATGTTTCCTAGTTACACCGATAGGTGTATACAATGACTGCACAGAGCAAAATGTGAGCGTGTTAACCTTTTTAGGAAATTTCTAGAATGGTCAACAAACATTAAATAAAGGATATGTTATAAATCTGGACCATTAATTATTAGGTTTTAGATCTAATGGAAAATATTATTTTGGCTTGTCTTCCCCTAGAATGTAACTCTATTTTATGAGGGCTTTGTATTATGACTGTGGTAGAGATTGTGATGATTTCTAAGAGTGTGATAACAAACATGTTGTCTCTTAATCTCTGAGTGGTGATGCTCTTGTGAGAAGCTTGCTCAACAAGTATATTGTAATCTTTGTGATTTATTGAATAATATATTGGATGGCTTTTGGCGTATGGGATTTTTCTCTTGAAAGGGTTTTCCCCACGTCAATCACTGTGTCATGGTATGCATGATATTTATGTTTATTTTTGTTTAAGTTTCTATAACTGTTAAAGATCTGTAAATTTTTTGCATTATTCTCCTCTCAAGATTATTATAGGAAGTTGTTCTACTACCTTAGCTTCCTCACATATTAAGCATTGTTATACACTTATTTCAAGTTGTAGATCTACATCCTTCATGACCACTTCAAGTTAAATTGCATATTTACAAGACATCATTCAAGGTATCATTATCCATGTTTCATGTTCCTTGTTTCATGTTTCATGTCCTTATTTCATTATCTCATCATTTGGTTTAATTAGCTAAAAGGGGTTTGACCAAGGCAAACCCCTATTCACTAATAATCAACAATTTTTCCTCCTCTTTACATGTGTGATTGTAGATCTAGGTGTCTTGGATCATGAGGGATCTTTGAAGATTAGGTTAAAAGCTTTAAGGGAGTTGTTGGAGTTGTTTCCTCACTTGCAAGGTCATGGAAAGACTTCTATAGGCCCGAAATCAAAGTTTGAGATCCAGAAACAAGGTGTGGCAAAAATAGAAGAGATTGGAGACTTGATTTAGATCTTAACCTTCCAAAAAGGCCTACTAGGACTGATATGCCACTTGTGGCATATGATTCCCATTATAGTGATTTTCCAGATTTTAGTGGCTTCAGATCAGACATTGCCAAATTCTTGTTTTGGCCCAAAAACCCTAGTCTGGGATTGATATGCCCATACTGGCGTATGAGTCCCAGACATCATCAAAATTAGTGTTTTTAGCATCTCCAGTCCTCATTCAGGCCTCTTCAAGTTTCCAGGTACATGTATTTGGTTTTATAGCTTTCTGTTCTGATTTATATGCATTTCTAGGTCATTCATTCAAGTTTCATGAATCACTAAGTTTGAACATTAGGTCTAGTGTTTCATTAGTCTTTCCAATCCCTAGCTTGGTGGAAAACCCCTCATTTAGTCATTAATCATACCCTAGGATACCCTATTGGAAGATCTCTTCCCCTTACTTTATCCTCGGATTGAGATCTCTAGGGTGTCCTTGAATGTGGAGTATAGAAAGTTTGTTGTCCGAGGTCCTAAACCCTAGTGATGACAATTTTCTATCTTACAGATAGAGAGGTATCTATGCATCTAATGATTGATATGATGCTAAACAAAATCCAACATAATATTCTATTCCTTTTTCCATAGGAAAGTAGGAGAAACAAGGATACCTAAATACTTGAAAGGTGTAGAACAACCTAGAAATGAAGAATATTATTAGCCTAAGAGCCAAAAATTTCTCAAAAGTGGCATTTCCCATTAAACAACCATCATTCATAGATTGAACATGAGAAAGTGGATCTAAACCTTGCACAATGTGAAAGCCATAGATAGAACTAGAAAACATGGGATACTTAAAAAACCTACCCAATCATTTTCTGAGAATGACAAAGAGATATGGAGATTGAGGGTCACACTGATTGAAAATTATTTTAGAATGGAAAAGAGAAGAAGAACCATTTATAATTATAGAAAGATAGTGAGAGGTACAACAAGTTATAACCCATTAAATTGAATTATCAATAAAACCAAAGGAATGTAGTATATATTTTGAAAAATCTTAGCAAAATTTGATATAAGCCTTGGAAAGATCAAGCTTCATGAACATATAACTTTTTTTTAAAAAATTATAGAGTGAATAGTTTTTTTGACAATAACAATACCATTGATAACAATTTGATGAACTTGAATAAATCCCCCTTGTTTGGGAGAAATGACAGAAGGAAACATGTCAGCCTTTCAATAATAGTTTTAGAGAAAAACTTATAAATAGTATTTAAAAGAGCTATACTTCTGACATCAAAAAAATTCAAAACATGATCTTTCTTAGGAATCAAAGCAAGAATATAATTATTACTAAGATATTTAAACATTTATTTTGAGATACATAATTCCTGAAAAGCTTCCAAAATGTCATCTTTGACAATATCCCTAAAATCTTGAAAGGACTCAATAGAAAATCCTTAAAGGCTAGGAGTTCTATCGTTTTTCATCATAAAAATAACTTACTCTAACTCATCTATGTAAGTAGGTGGTCCATTCACGAAAGAATTATCAGATAAGATTAAGAATAAAATGCAAAATGATATATTTATTATCAGGAAAAAGATTAGTTGAAAGTTTGAGTAAATCATGAAACTGAGAAACAATGTCCGATTGAATATCTCAAATAGGATCAATTCTGGATACATTATGTCTTTGAATCTCCTTGAAAGCATTCACATATTTTTGTGCAACAATAGAATGATTTAAAAAAAAAAAAACTTATCTCCTACCTGCAACCATCTAACATGATATTTTTGTCTCCACATTTGACTATATAATCTAGCAGTTAAGTAATAGATAGTTTTCAATTTTTAAAAGTTCAACTGACTAATTTATATTTACCTTTGAAAGAGGATGTATGATGGATTCGAGTTTTTCAGAGTTGTTTCAGCCCATTGCTCTTCCATCGCTCTGCAACCTTTGCGCTTTCTTTCTTTCCACCTTTAATCGAACATTCTGTCCTTCCATGACGACGTCAGTTCTGTGAATAGATTTTGATCGGAGGATGACTGCAACACTTCTTGTGGGTTTCATAATTGAATAATACGTTATTTACATCATTTTGTTTTCTATATATTCTTCATTTGGCTGAAAATGATTGATACGTGCTTTGTTTGAACTGCTTGCATATGTTCTTTTCCTTCAGAAATTATCATCTACTTCAGAGTTTAATTTAATTGTATGTCGATTAACTTTGTTTTGAAATCTTAAGTTATGCATAATAGACTTAAAATTCTAAATTTTAGATTGAATTTAAGTTTCATGCTCCTTTCTATTAATCATGAGTTGGTTTAAATTTCCAGTGTTATATGTTACTATCTCATGACATTTAAAATATCGTGTTTAATTTGTATTGAAGTCAATAGGTAAAGATCATATAAAATAAAGAAAACAATCAATTTATTATTGCACTTCAATTTTAAAAGGAACAAAAAACATATTGCATATAGATTGTTCATTGCTAATAGTTTTCCTACCAAAAGGAGGGTTTTGACCCTAGAAAAAATCAAATCCACCTAATGAAGCCAACAATCTCCTATGTGTAGTTCTTAGGAGAATAATTCTTGGCCAGTCATAGATCAAGTGGGTCAAAATAATTAGAAATTTCAATGTATTTTTTTAAAACTGATCTTCACATCATAGATCAAATATTTCGTATACTTTGAAAATATACATATATGACTCTCAAAGTAAACTCATTATATTTATGATTAAACCACAAATATTTCTAATATAGTATAGATTTTCAAACAAGCATCACACTAATGACATTATTAATTTAATATTGGGTGTAGATTTTATTTTCCTTAAAAGTGAGTTTATTATTTAATAATTAGCAGATAAAGTGA
Organism: Sequoia sempervirens; assembly: GCA_007258455.2. Lineage (NCBI taxonomy): Eukaryota > Viridiplantae > Streptophyta > Pinopsida > Cupressales > Cupressaceae > Sequoia > Sequoia sempervirens. The sequence goes on from VDFB02230025.1 coordinate 17,955, forward strand.
TGAGGTGTCTCCGCCCTTAAATGATAGAGCATTTACTTTTTCATTACTTTATTTAATATTAATGGTTATTGGTGGTCAATTCTTATTAGTTGTTTTCCACCTCCATTCTCTTTTTAATTAAATATAAACTCCCTACTTATCTTGTATTTGTCATTTTGAAAACTCTTAATGCAATTCTATCATTTTGACATTGCATATCTCTCGAAGTTGTTGGTTTGCATTGTTTATGTTTTTCAGTTTATGTAGCATTGAATTTCTCTGATAAAGTTTCTAGAGTTATCAATCTATTTCAAATTTCTAAAATGGTATTAGAGTTTTTTTTTGAGAATTCCTAGTTCATAGATTTTTAATTGAGTTTGATTTTTTCATGTAAGATGTATTTCTCATATACTCTTCTTTTGCATTTTCAATGATCTAAAGAATTAGAAACAGTTTATAAAAATCTAATAATCTTTTCATATCGCATGTGTTTTGTGAGATCTAGGTGATTTCAGCATTTCTTGTTATACTGGAAAAAAATTTAACTATTCCAACATCTCTAAGAAGCTTGAGAAAGTCAATATTGAATTTTGTTTCATCCAATTTAAAGATTGTTTGTCACAAAAAATTTAAAGTTTAAAGTTTTGTTGCCGGTGTTCCTTTCTCTTTCTAGAACATTTGGAACGAGCACCCATCACTCTTATATGATAATTTAATACACTAGAAGTAGCCTCTTTTGCAGAGAAGACTGTAATTTTCCAGCCTCATGCTCTTTGATATCTTCTCTATACATGGCATGGAGGAACAGATATACAGAGAATTCACTTGTTGAAAACTGAAACATATGTACATCTAGGCCGTGCTTTTCAACCTCCTCAATCAGCATGGAAATACACCTCGCCCTTGCAAAGCTATAAATGTTAATTATAACCTCCCTTCCATAAACATCCACGTCCACCTTAGTACCCCACAGTTTTCGAATGTAATCACTAGCTTCCTTAAATACCCCACACCTGTCGATCTGCGTGCTATAAATTGTAGCCGCACATTTCATTCTTTTGTGGGTAGGCAAAAAAGATATATTAGTTAAGCATTCAGAGAAAAAATAATAAAAAGAATTAAAGAGCAGCGATTGTCATTAAAGTCTATAGGATGAAAATTATAGAGGTTTTCCACAAATCATTCATTTGCATGATTTAAAGGAATCATGCAATAAAGAAAATACAAAATCTTTAGAAAAAAATATATTAGAATGATCAAATCAAATCATTATAAAGGAGTTGAGGGAACATGAAGATTAAGTAGAAACATGAACTCCTAGTCAATGACATTTCAATTGTGATTTAACATCAGAGGCTTATTTGATCAAATAGTCCATAACAATATTCCATTCTCTACAAATATGAATAAAAGAGATGGAATCAAATTTGGTGAAAAATGAAATATCTACTTCACAAAAGATGCCGACCTCTAAGAAGACTCATGAGACATCCCATTATTCGAAAGGAAGACCAAAAACATAGAATCCATTTCACATATTATCTTCTTCCAACCCAACTCACATGCTTTTTCAAGAACTACAAGGATGGCTTAGGTCCCTATCTAACTATTGGTGTCAAACCTTCTAGCAAAAGAGGAAAATTTGAACTAAATAAACACTATCCCACACAACTCCACCAAACTCCACTTGATTTGAATTGTTGTGAAAAGAACCACCAATACTAATTTTGAGAAAATCCAATGAAGAAGACCAATTACCTATTTTATTCACCTTATTAGAAGATTTGATCCTAGATTCAAAATGAGCAAGGCCAACAAAATGACTCAAATCTAATTGCCTCAAAATTTGAATATCACATGGAGCTAAGACTTCATTCATAAAATATTTAGCCACCAATTTTTATTTATCAAGTCTAAAATCTTATGTCATATATTCAATAAGGCTCTCATAACCTTAGAAGATCTAACAATTTCCTTCCAACTAAATTTTTCAAATAATAAAGACGAGACCAATATCCCAAGCCATCAAAAGTAAAGAAGTAGAAGCAAGGGAACATCCCAAACTAACCCACAAATCAGACAAAACAAAACATCAACTAGAGCCTAGTTCTAGATGTGCCACCATTACCTCCATAAGCCCTCTAAAAATAAGCATTTTAAAAAAAGTGAGCTACATAGTCCTCATTAACCTAATAGAAAACACATATGGAAGGACTCCTCGCTTTCTTATATTGTTTGAGATAAAATATTTATTTTGACAAAATAATAAAAAACAATTTAAAAAATATTGTTGATCTAAATGAAATTATAACCACATTTAACTAACACAATTTCTATTTTTTAAAATTAAAAGAATATTTAACATTTTTTTCTTCATATTTGAGATTTATGTCCTTCAAATTTTGGCTGAATCTTAAGTTTTTTCTTGAAATTGAAAAATTAGTCACCATTTGTACCTATCCATGAAGTGAAAAACTATATAAATATAAGGTGTTTTAATTTGGTAATGTAATTTTAGGAATAAGGTCATTTTAGTTTGAGAAGCCAAAAATTATGTGACTATTAAATTAAGCTATGCATTTTATTGGATATGAAATATAAAATAAAGAGACTAATTTTGTTTTAAAAACAAATTAAAGTAATTTTTTATTTATTGAATATAAGTATGCTACATTTTAGTATTATTAGATTTTCAAATGACAAGAATTATGACTAAAGTCAAGAA
>VDFB02230030.1:0-18294 GCA_007258455.2 Sequoia sempervirens
TGTTGAGCCTCTTTAGCCAACAAGGAGTTAATGTGATTGCTGTTTCTATTGTGTAAGAGCAAGATTGCAAGCCTCTTTAGCTGCAATTTCTTGTTCTAGGCATGTTAGAAGTGAGCTTTGTTCTAGAAGTTTGAGTAATAAAATCATGAGCCTCCTTTGCCTTGGTCCAAAATCTCAGATTTCCGTTATTTGTGTTATGCTTTTATGATCTCGATTTCAACTTATATTGAAGTGTGTAGATGTTTGTTGGAAAAGAGTTTATTGAAGCACTTTGTCAGAGAATCATCCTTGTCCATTTCTAATTTCTCTTGCTCTGCGTATTACTTGAGAAGTTAGAAACGTCTCTAGCTTAAGTTAGTTGTAGTTGAAATTCTTAACTCAGAAAATCTCAACTGCGGCGTTTGTGTTTTATAAACCTTGTGCTCTAGCTGATCAAAAAGATAGGCAACTTAGTTCTTAGTTTACTTTCCTTTGAATACTCATCGAAAGAGGGAGCTTCCTCCTAATTTGAAGAGCAGCTTTATCTCTGCATAGCCAACCGCTTCAAATACGATTCCAGGTGCAAATTTAAACCAACAGCCTTGAAAATGAATGCTAAGAAACTTAACAAGTAATAGAGATGCAATGCAAGTCTTTTTGTGCTTTTCAAATGCATATATATGACTAATCTATGCAAATCAACACCTACAGCTAGAAGACATTTTATCAATCAATTTTCTGGCAATCTCCTTATGTCTCCAATATGATATTGCAATGAAGATGAAACTAATTACAATCTAGAAATGCTATGCAATCAGACTTATTACATTTGGTATTCCATTCTTCTTCCTATCTAGACTTGACTGAAATGTTGATGCCAAACTGCTGTTCTGAGGCAGCAATACAAGTGCAATAATATATGACTGAAATTACAATATTTGTGAGCTGTAAATGACAGCCAAAGACTCCTAACATAAGATTGACAACAATAGTAATTGAATACAAAATTAAGAACTTGGAAATGCACTGGCAGCCAACATAAGATGAATCGATTTTCTTTGAAGATGCTGTATTTGGTTTCTAAAATGTTGTGCCCAGCCTTCCTAGAGTCCCATGACCTCCACACAATATTCTTTCGGTTTTTATCTGCTTCCCTTCACAAAATCGCACCTCATACCAGTGCGCCCAGCCTTAGAGAAAACCACAAATTTTGCAGACCAGGTAACATAAAATTGAACCACCTGTAAATTTGCCTTTCTCAATACCAAAATCGTCCTTCCTAGAGGACTGCAAAACTCCACCATAGTTGACTTGTTTCCTCCTTGAATCGATTTTCTTCAAACATCAAAATTTGGCCAATGGCCACAAAATTTTGCCAATCAAGCACAAGTAGAAAGTTTGAAGTAACTTCCTCAAATATCCAACTAGGGTTGATATTTCACAACCGAACTCAACACCTTAGATTCTTCAAACCATCAGGAAAATTGCTAAGCATTTAGGCTCACCAATGTATTAGAATTCCCAAATGCAAACACAAAAGCTCCTTATAAAGAATTTTCACCAAGTCTCCAAGAAGCTTCTAGAATAAAATATTATTTTATTCACTTAAGTGACTTTATGATTTATTATTTTATTTAGTCACTTAGTATTAAACTAATTAAATATAAAGTCACCTTATGATATTATAATTTTGAAATAACTTTATAAATAATTAATCTAATAATTTATTCCCTTATTTCCTATGTTGCAGGCTTCGTATCCACAGGCCCCGAACCCGGTTCTGGTACGCACCCGGTTCGGGTTTGTCTGCGGGTACGTGCTGGGTACGCACAGGGTGCATGCCCAGCACTGTGGTTCGCCAGGGTGCGCGGGTGTGCGCACCTTGGCAAACGCACAGTGCTAGGCACACACCCTGTGCGCACCCAGCACGAACCTGGGCAAACCTTTGATGATTGATGACTTAAATGTGTGCACCTCTGTGAGAAACGTGAATGAGAAGTCTGATATACTTCCTCTAGGAATGCACAGGTATAGAACAGTCTAATATAATAGATTTATTTTGTAAATCAGACATCATTGATGATCATAATACTGTTGTTTCTCAGTATTACCAGTCTGAAATCTGAATGTAGTTTATTGTTCTTCCTTCCTGAGTCTCAACACCATATAACAGGGTAAACAGTAATGCCAAACAGTGTTCAAGGACCTGAAATTACAATTCTAGTTGTGCTTAGTCTGCTCAGATCAGTATAAATGTAATGATCAGATTTGGGATAATCAGATTTATACATTCACTGTTTATGAAAGCATATTCTTATCATTTGCTTCATGCCATGATTTAAGTTTGATAGAAATAGAATATCCAACAAACTGGTAAAACAATCGCAAAAACATCATTCATCTTGGTAGAGACTTCACATTCTCTAATTTTTCACATAAGGAAAATCAATTGAATCATGTTTCATGAACTACATTTTGTAATTCAGTAATTGTGATGATTTCCATTGGAATAGTGAACATAGATGTATATGATATCATTGCTATGGCTTATTTGAATATTTTTCAACTATCAATTGGCATTTAATATTTATCTTTGGCATTTGGCATTGTTCAATGATCAAGTATCATACTATGAAATGATTTAGACTTTTAGTTTTACAATTTTGTATATTTCTCTTATTTTTTTGTATATATATATATATATATATGCACACACACACACGTACCCATACGTACCCAAACCCCTAAAAAAAATTTTCACGTACCCACGTACCGGGTTCTCGTACCTGCACCCGTCCCCGAACCTGAACCGGTAACTTAGCTTATTTCTCCATTTTAGCCCTGGGAATAAATAAAGGCTAAAATAATCAATTTCCTGGTGGCGAGTAGAAAGGGGACATTACAGCTGCTAACTTCTAGCCAAGTTATTAAGTATTTGATAAGTGCTACCTTCAGGCATGTCGGCCCTGTTGTACCCCAAAATTAAAAATTTTGTTACACTTATACATTTTGAAGAAATGGGTAAAAGTCTTGTTAAATTTGTCATAAAGGTCAAAATTTGGGTGTGCATGTCTTGCATGAGGGGTTAAACGCAAAATTTTCAAAATCTCGATGATCTAGGTCTCCGCTTAAAATAATTTGGTCAAAACCCGTGATTCCCGCTTTTCTATCCCTACTTTTATTTAAAACCGCTTATTTTTAGGAAATTTCCTAAAAATAGTAACTTTTTTGGGGTTTTTTTGGGTTTCTTTTGAAACGGATACTGGCAAAACTTTCTAAAAATAGAAAGTTGGTTCGTTAGAGTTCAAACTAATTTTGATTGGCTCAAAATACTTCCATATCAGGCTGGTGCAGTCAGAATCTCAAAAAGATTAGTTTCACCCTAGTGGGTCTTCTGCTTTTTCAGAAGCATATAAGGAGCTTCGAGGTCATCAATGGAGGTCAGTCAGCTGCTAGGCATCAGATTCAACACTCAAGCATTGAGTAGAAAGTGAGTTGGTGAGAAAGCACGAAAAATGAGGAAAGAAGGTGAAAGCTGTGAAAAATATTCCAACATTGCTTGTCATGGGCGCCCCAGGAGAGAATAGGCGCCTATCTTTTTAGGGAATTAAATGTTGATATTAGGGTTTGGGCCTCTAGGAAAAGTTACTCAATCTTCTTCCAGCTTCGCAATGAATCCAATGGTGCAGTCATCAGATCATCCAATCGTCCGGGATTCGAGATCAAATAGGGAAGATCCAAACAAAAGTCAGAATGAAAAAGAATGAAAATCACCAAAATTTGTCTAAGTTTGGGAACTTTGGGCGCACCTGGTGAAGAAGGGCGCCCAGCTTTTTGAAGGGGCAAATCCAACAGTTAGGGTTTGCTAAAACTCAATCTCTCCAAAATTCAGTTTGCTTTGCAACAAATATCTTTGTCAGGGCATTCGATTGGCCGATCTCCGACAAATCCAGGTCAAAGTTGACAATATAAGATAAAGATTCAAAGTTGAAGTTGAAAATCAATGAAAATATTCTAACTCTGGATGAGTTGGGTGCCCCCAGCCAAGAAGGGCGCCGAAGCTTTTGAAGCCCAAATCTAACTTTTTGATGAAGTTGCTCCCAAAGAATTCCCTCCAAAATCTTCTCAGCTTCGCGACAAGCCCAGCCATCAGCCAATCCGAGCTCCGAAGCACCAGAACTGACAGGATCGTCTGTAGAAGAGAAAGTGATGAAGAAATGATAAAATGGCTAAGTTTAGTGAGTTTGGGCGCCCCTGGAGAAGAAGGGCGCCCAAGGTTTTGAGCACTGAGATGATGGAATTCATCAACGAAGCGTCTAAGATCACCTTGTTGGTTTCAGTCGAGCCATCCAATGAGCCTGTCAACCAATCAATCAGATCAACATAGTTCCCACAACAAAGATTTCATCAGAAGATCAAAGGGAAAAGGAAGAACTTGAAAATCATGAAAATGGCTAACTCTGGACAAAATGGGCGCCCCTAGAGGAAATAGGCTCCCATGAATTTGAAGGTCAAAACGAAGTTTTTTGCCAGAGGCGCCTCCAAAACAATCTTTCCAGATTCAGTCGAGCTTCGCAATAAATCATTCAGCTTGTCCGCCAGATCAACTGAACATCTAGAAATCGAGGTCAAACCAGGGGTGAAAATTGAGAAAAGTTGAAAATTCTTAAAAAAGTGGCTAACTCTGGAGAAAATGGGCGCCCCTAGCCAAGAAGGGCGCCCAACTTACAATGCCTTAGTGAAAATGTTCAAAATTTTCAAAATTTCAAAGGTGGCAAGAGGAAGAGGACGCCCAAGTTCATTGAACAGGCCAATTTTTGGGTTTTGAAGATAAAAGCAAAAGAAAGCAAACCTAATTCAAACCCTAAGTCTATTTAACACCTCTCTTCAATGTAATTTTCATTATTTTTGCAGGTAGCATTCAAAGGAGAAAGTTGGAGCAGCAAGTTTGAAGTTATATTTTATGATTCAAGAACTCAAGTTTGTTGATTCTTCATCAAATTTTTTAGACCAGCAGCATAAGGCCTTGCTTTTTCATGCTTTTTCATCCAGAAGATTAAATTTTTCAAGAAGAAGGCTAAGATTTTCAAATTTTCAGCCATCTAGGTCTTATCATCTCATTCTTCTAAAGAAATTTTCAAAAACTTCATCAAGTTGCAGCAGCTGCTTTTTATTTGCATGTCAGTGAAATCCTCAGTGCATTCAATTTTTGATCATCTGGGTCCTCTCAAATCAGTCTTCTGAAGAAAACCCATATCACAGCTTTTTTTAAGCAAATTTCAAAATTTAGGGTTGGCTGCTTTTTTGATCAGCCATCAGTGTTTTTCAAATCTAATCAACTAGGTCCATTTCTAAGTGTATTCTGAACAAAACCTAGGTGCCAGCTTTTTTTCGTGAAAATTGAAGAAATTAGGGTTTTCTGTTTTTTAAGTCTAAAATCAAAATTTTCAAAAATGGACGATTTGGGTTGTCTTGCAACGAAATTCTGAGCAAAACCCATATCTCAGATAAATTTTTAAAAATTTGTCTGTTGGAGGAAGAAAAATCAGCATTCTAAAAATAATAAGTTGCTCAAAACTTGTCTGAACCTAGGCGAGTTTACAGTCATTCTTCAAGGTTTCTGAAATAGAGTACACTCCCAATGTTTTCAAGCCTGAATCAGCTCTTTATCATGATTACATCAAAACAGCTGGGACGGACTTGCATCACATCAAGCCGGTGTTTGATCTACACGCTTTGGAGAGTGCAGGCAACACTTCAATCAGAAACCTGGTACACTCTGGACTTCTCGCAGCAGCGTCTATTCCTATATCAGTGCAGAGTCTCAAGTTTGTAATCGCTTGCATCAAGCATTACAACCCGGCTACAAGGGAGATTCAATCAGTTGATGGCAAATTGATTTGCAGTTTGAAGCCTGATATGATCGAGAAATGCTTTTCCATTCGCCCTTGGCCTGAAAGTGTCACTATCTCAAAGGGTGAATGTTAAAGGATGTGGGAAATGCACAAGGACAAATATAACAAGAAGATTGCATAGAGGTGGATGAAGGAGAAACATAAGACTTTGCCTAAAAATGTCGGGCAAGGGGAGTTCAAAGATGAGATTTCCATCATAATCACCTTACTCAACAGTGTCACTGGATAGGAAGATGCTACCAAGTTTCAACCATGGATGTTCTACGTGATTCCTCATATTATGAAGAAGACTGAGTTCTATGATTAGCCCACCTTGATCAGCGACAACCTTCATCAGCAGATAACAAAATACTTCCAGTTTCATGAGTTCCATATGGTTTCTTACCTAGTCTACCTAGTGGCCTACCAAGGTCAATTCAGAGGGTTGAACACCGAGGGATCATTGAGCGTACAACATATCTACAACTACTACCCTCAGTTGGAATTCACGAAGTCACTGCATCACTACAAGAGGGTGAATGAGGCTTTTCTGATGTACACAGTGTGGGACCTAGACAATGAATTGCACATCTGTATCTCTTCAGTCGCCAGTGCGGCGATGGCAGAGTGGGTTGATTGGTTCATACAATTTCCTACTTTCACCTATCTTAGAGTCTATGGCTTTTCAGGTGCCCACTCATGTTACCAAGGTACCCGTCAGATGAGGTCGTCTTCATGGAGTTCTTAAGGCAAGCACGTGAGGTCCTCACCACACAGTCTTGAGGAACAAAAAGAAACCAGCCCTTGGTTTTCCATTGGGGTTGGGAATTTATAGATGCAGAACAGCAGCAGATGCTAAGACCATGGGGGATGAGTTAGATAAACTTGGTCTCAATCCTTACAGCGAGAAACGATCTTATAACCCTCATGGTGTCTACGCTGGCCGACTTGAGAAAAACTATGCTCACTTACCCGCTCTCGAAGAATTTTGGGCCAATTGCATAGATGAGTTCAAGGTGTGGGGGCGTAGTTACATCAGGCTCACTCTTCACCAGATGAAAGATTGCTTATCAGAAGACATTGAAGGGTTATCAGATGATGATGAGGATGTGCTTCTCCCGATGTATGCTCAGAAGCGAATTGAAGATCAGCCCCTTCCTCAAGTTAATTGGGCTAATAAAGAGTCCCTCTCAGTTGAAGACAGGACAAGACAAGTCCTTGAGCATAGCAAGGTTTTCCTAATCCTTAAGAGGAAAAACTCCATTCTAGTAGCAGAGCCGCCAAGGACACTTCCCTCTTCTTCCAGAGCACAGTCAAAAGGGAAGGGCATAAGTCAATCTCAAGAAGGCGCCAAAGGTGGTAGATCAAATAAAAATGTAAGAAGAAGGTTAGACTTCTCAGACATAGTCATATAGGAGCAACCTATAGTTGTAACAGAAGCTCCTCCTGACGAGCCCGTACCTCAGAAAGAAGCAGAGGAGCCGCCTTTAACACATGTTTTTGTACCTTTGGCAGAGTCTTCACCGATTCACATCAACCTGGATATTGAAGAAGATGAAGAAATTGCAATTGTACCTCCCAAGGAAGTTAGTAAAGATACTACCGTGTCTTGGCTTGAGAGCTCCTTGGGAAGGGAGAGAAGAAGACTCTATCAGTGTAAATTTTGATGATCTTGACAACATCTATCGTGAACCTCCAAGAAGAAAGCAAAGAAGCAAGTTCACTTTGTGAAATATTCCAGCTAATTTTTCGATTTTTTCAATTATCGTATTAGAACATTACAATCAAATACCAAGTATAAGCATGATAAACCCAAACGTGATCGAACAACTCTAACCAAAGATGCATACCATGATGACGAAAGCATTGGTTAGGAGGATCTAAATCAAACCGCTATGTCAGAATCCTAACTTATGTTTCATGATGGCGAGCATTGGTCAGAGGGTCTTCTACTCTAATTGCTAGAAAGGGAACTCGACGTCAAGTATGTGCTACCCAATCCAATGCGGAGTGAGGGGCGACCATATGACAGAGTGATTACAATAACAATGCTTGAAAGAGAAAGGCTGAAAGATGAAACTACTCAACACCCAGAATGTGCTTGCTAACCCAGAATGGGAGAGTAGCTACCATAGGGCGGAGATTTATCTATTACAGAACAACTTCATAATGAACGAGAGTATTACAAATCCGCTGTGAACAAGATTGAAAATGACTGCCAGTACTACTGTCAGTTTACAACATAAGAATCATTTGTCTTTCACGACATAAGAACATGAAAGATTAACAGTACCTCAGATAAATGTTTCTTCTTGGCTTGTTCAAGGTTGCCAAACAATAACATCTCTTAAAGACCAGATTTATAAGTCTGATTTTCACAGATCTGCACTTACAAATGAGTAACCAGCCACTTACAAATTCAAAGAAATGTTCATAACTTCCTCAATAAACATCCGATTGATATGCCATAAAATGCAATGCACTCAGAAGACCTAGGCGACCAAGATTGACCCTTGAAACTGAACAAAACACTGCAGATTTAATTTGCACGAATCCCAAGACAGAACTCAATGGTACAGCCCCAGCAGAATTTCGACCTCTCTTTAAAAATATTAAACTTTGATAAAAAAATCTGAATCTCTAGCTATTGAGTTGCCCTTGACAGACTAATGCAATGAGAAACTACCCAGAACTATTTTTTTTGTATTTTCTTAGATATGAATAAAAATCTAAATCTGCTGTACTACAATGCAATTTTGTGAAACCTCTGATATGCAGAAAACAGAAACTAAGAATTACAATGATGATTACCATGCAATAATTAAGAAGAACCTTACAACTTAGATTGGATTCTACCACTAGTTGTTGTCTGGTAAACAAGAAGCGAAGCACCCGAGCTTAGAGGCCTTCATTCCTGTTTAACCTTTGTTTTCAATTTGGCAACATAATAGTACCAGAGTCCAAAGAGGTCAAATGATTCTCGCTCCCTATACCTCTTTCCAGTTGACTTTCACGAAACCCTAAAATCCACTTTCAAGCCAAAACCCTAATCTCCTCAAAGATGGCGTACTTTTCCTTAAAGGTTCAATATTTGATATTTTAATTAAATGCCATGCTTTGATAAATGCGCCCAACATAAGCTTGCTTTGACTTTAGTAATAATTAAAATAATCCTTAATGAAGGCGCCACCCTCAAAAGACCACCTTTTTAAAACATTAAGTCAATCAACTAGGCCAAGGGGTCAACGTCAAAATATAATATTTAAAACGTGACATTTAATTAAATGACTTAACTTATTTCTCCGAAAGTGCCCCCGGCTTTCACATCGGTGCAAGTCAATTCAACAACCTACAGAAGTCGTCTCAAGTCAAACTCAACCAAAAGCTGCCAAAAATAGAATTTACTAAAATAGTAAATTCCAGAAAATGCTCTGAATGCCGAAAGGAACATACCACTGCGAAGCTCTCTGAAAACCCAGAAAGAATCCGCCATCAAATCCACCAACTCCGAGCAAGACAACCTCAAAAATAGGAAACCCTAATTTTACCTTCCGACTACCTCTCGTTTCCAAAAAAAGGTAAACGTCACCGAGAAGATCGATTGAGAAGGGGACATTACACTTTGATAGAATCGATGGTGATGGTTGGTGAAACCGCCATACCTCCCATAGATAAGAATACATGACTTGATGGTCAAGGCCAATCTTGGTAGGGTGGTGTCACGTTTATCATTCACGAACCTTACCACGAATAAAATGTCAAAGACACTCTATCCTCTCTTGAACAAAATTAAGCCGTGTATGCTAAGATTCTTGAGAAGATCATATAGCAACTCAAAGGTTTCTTTAAATTGATTCGCGACATGGATAAGCTCAATGGGCGTTGTGATTTGCTGGTAATACACAAAGGGACTTACGTTAAAGAATTCTTCACAAGTTCGGGACTTAGGCGGATTTATCATTAAAGGCTTCTTCAATTGGGACTTTCAATTTGGATCTCAAAAAAATTGCAAAAAGGTAAGGGCTTAGAGGATCTATTCTACGCCTAGGAATTCAAGAGACAGTAAAGATCAGGTGAAAGGAATAACCACACTTTGTTTCGCCTCCTTGGGACAACTACGCAAAGTGGGTGCAATCTTCAAAGGTTGTGATTATAATTTTCAAGCCTTGAATGAGACCAAAGTTAAGCATCCACAATCACAAGCTCAAGCTAACTTTACGCATCGAATGCAAATCATCCATCCGAAGAAAGTATGAGGAATATTTCACCATTTAATCTATACGATCAATCTCGCATTCACTTAACCAACATTCAAAGCAAATTCTACTTAATTGTAATCAAATTCTAATCTATGGTAGAAGAAGTTATGCAACCTTGCTCACTACTTGACAATAAAAGTGATTCAAAGAAAATCATGCATAAGAGCTTTTATTATCGGAAATAGTCTTAATGCAACAATTTCATACACTGTCTCCACACCAATGAAAGTGAGAGATCACCAGTTTAAATAGAGTTTTCAAAATCAAATGAAAGGCCGAGATTAAAACAACATCAATAGCCAAGATTAATACAACCCAACCCTAATTAGGGTTTCCCAAAATAACATCAGTTAACATCCAACAAACAAGCAGTAACAAGCAGTGAAGTGGCAGTTGGAGCTATCTTCAAGGGAAGGCGTCCCTATCTTCTTGGGCAGCATTGTGCTCGATGAATCTGGACACGACCATCACAACTTCATCCATCGTGACTGGCGGCAGCATGCTTATCTTGAATTCAAGCCGGTCCAAATCCTCAGGACACTTGGCGAAGGTGCTCTCCCAATTCGCCTCCTGTCTCACAAAATCATTCTGGATGGCCAAGAGATTCGCCACTTTTGCGAAATCCTTTCTCAGAATTGGTCCAGTAGCAGAGATGAAAACTTCTTGAACCTTATGCTTCAACCTCTCTAGCTGCATGTCATTTTCGCGGACAATCTCTCGGTCAAACACATTTGCAGCTATCATATAAATCTTCTCCCGGATTTCTTTGACTTGCTTCTCAACTCTGAGCCCATCCGCCTTTGCCTTCTCCAGAACTTTGCTCCGTATAGTCACTGCCCAAAACCAATGGTGAAAATCATAAGCTGCTCCTGCAGCAATCACCTTTCCTTCAACCAATTCTTCCCTTGGAACGCCCTTCAGGACCTTAAGGCATGGAATGAGTCTCTCCTGAATATCTGGAAGGTTGTCCCAAGTTTCAGCCATGTCAACCAATCTGGAAAGAAAAGAAGAAGTTTGTTCGTAGGCAAGCGCCAATTTCTCCATGAACGAGGCTACTTCCGTTCCCTCGCTTACCATCGTCTGGGCCTCATGGCGTGACCATCTGTTGGCGTGGTTTTGAGACCGCTTTTCCAACCACGGAACAAAGTTTCCCAACGGATACTCTATTCTCTCTTGAACAAAGTATTCAGCATGCTAAGATTGCGAGTAAGTTCATGCTTTCAACTCCAAGGTTCCTTAAGTGCGAATAGACCCAGTTTGGTTGATGTGTATTGCTGTGTTCTTACGAGGGGACTTACGTAATTGTTCAGACTTCTTGCAGTTAGCAGCCGGTATATGATTTGAAGGGGATTCTTGTACGTATGATTTGGCAATGTGGTTCGTTTTCCTAAAAACTAATCAGAAATATGCGGAAAGTAAAGAGTATAGGGCCTAAGAAACTTGTACATCTACTCTAAATGCAGGATATGTGGAGCTTCGTTTTAGTAGACTTCAACCGAATTTCACCTAGCCTCATGTTGGACAGCCTTAGTAAAATTGGTGCAATCTTCAGAGGGATAGCAAAAGATGTTCAAATTATGATCTAACATACATACACCATCACAACGACGCATATAAGCATGCAAACCACAATCGAAGTTAAACTCAAGATAATGTCCAGTTGACCACGCAAGGCGAACTTATCATCAACAGGCCACTAGTGGTATGGAATGAAAGAAGCTACCTCAACAAAAATGCCACATATCAAAGTAAACTACTTGCATGAAAATTACGCTACTTGGATACGAAAGGAAGAAGAGACCTTGCTAGCTATTCATGACAAGACGAATTCCATCATCAATGAAAAGATCTATTATCATGAAAAGTGTTACTCAACAATCTCCACAAAAGTTTTCAAAGGGAAAACTTTCTTTCTTCTCCACTATGCAAAATGTCTACAATGCTCTACTCTCTAACTCTAGCTCCAATGCTAATGTCCAATACTACTGTCTAATGATCTAATCTAATGAATTACAAATGAGGGGGACTCCCCCTTTATATAGCCAGCCAAGTCCCAAAAGATAGCTAGGGTTACAATTAATAGAGTGGCCGGAATCGTGCCACCTCAGCCCTAACCCTAAAAACTGCCAGAATAGGGAGTGGTACATTAAATGAATCAAAGATTCCCATTCACTCCCAAAAATAGTAGATGTAATAAATGCCCATATTCAGTCTTCTAGAAGATCCTCGTCCAGTAGTGCATTCCCATTTGCCTTCTCCCTGACTGCAAACTCAACAAATCTGCCAAGTACAGCCTCAACCTCACGGGCTAAAATGGGTGAATGCGATAGAGCTTAACTGCTTTGTGGTGAATGCTCATGCCTTGCACAAGACTTTCTCCAAGCAGCTAAGGAATCTTGCGTGTTCTGGATCAAGGTGGAGAAAGTGGAGGTATTCTCAAAGTCATCTTGTCTAAAGGTCTTCCTCAAAAGGTGCCATTACACCCTCAAATTATCAATATTTATCTCATCTGGATTCAGCCGACTAGCAAATATGGCCTCAAAAGTGTTCTGAACTCCATCAATGATATTAGCCATAGCCTTATGTATCCTGGCTGAATCCGCCTGTGCTGCGTCGAAGAAACCACGCCCCGTGATTGCTGAAGAATACCATCTCAAGAAATCATACCTGTCATTCTACTGAATGACACCTCCATCAACCAGCAATCGCAACGGAACATGTCTCAATGCCTCAAGACGCTGAATAACTTTACTCTGATAGATAGAAGCATCGCCCCAAGCATGATCCACTGCATCCATCCGTGTCAAAATACTAGAGGCCTGCTGAAAAGCAGAAGCAAGGTCCTCCATAAACTTCTCTGTCTCAACACGAACCCCTGTGACCCACTTATCTGCCTCCTGTGCCATCTTTCCTAATTCCATCAAGCCGCTGATCGACTCTCTAGGTATCTCCGCTGGAGGCTCTATCACTGGAATATCCTGTCCTTGAGAACGAGATAACTGCTGTACATATCCAATTAAGGCCTTGTGTTCTCTTTTCAACTTCTTATACTTTCCTTCTTTCTTGAATAATCTATCTTTGAGGGCAAGGAAGGAGTTATCACATTCCTCTACAATCTGTGCACCAGTAGGGCATCCCAAATCTAGAGTCGTGACCACATAATTCTCAGGCATTGCTTCATTTCGGTCACACTTAACTCGTGGCACAGCTACATGAAGGGTACGTGAACCATCCTCTTCAGTGGATATCTTCGAAAATTTTCTTGCTTTGCCTTTTCTTGGGGGTGCCGGTCAGTTCAAAAACTCTTCCATCTCATTTCTTTGGATCAATCTCCTCGCTGGTGCTTCTTCTCATTCTGTCCTTAAGCCAATCAGGCACATCATACTGTATATCAAAGGGCCGCTGTTCCTGTGCTTCTACTTCTCTAACTTGCTCAACCTCTTCATCATTTTGGCGAGGCTCATCGTCCTCAAGTGGCTGAGTGTCTCCTGAAACAATATCATCATCATCATTCAAGGCCGCCTCTAACTCCTGCTGAAACTGAGGGTCAATAATAGTCCCCTCATCATCCTGCTGATCAACCCTAACAGGTGCGTTGACACTCAGCCAGCAGACTCTCTCATTGGAGGCTGAATATTATCACTGCTGCACTTTTGATTCCAGTAGAACCTGTATCAGCTAATAAAGGGCCTCCCTATATAGCGAGCGTGTCTCTGGTGATGCTTGGCAGCTTCGTGGAGGCTACAGTGGGCTCTGTCGAACTATCTTCTTTACAGGCTGGACCCTCGTGTAATCTCATTTCTTCACCACTTTTATTGGGGTGGGTGTCTGTGATCTCCCATCCCGCCAACCTTAGAGTCAAAAGCCAGGTAATACACTCTCTTCAATCTGCTTACTCGTCTATCAACCCACGCTCTAGTGAAAGTCAAGACTGGGATAGAAAGGGTGTCCAAATCAGCAATCTCAGGCTCTGACCAATCTGGAGGTGGAAGTGGAGTATCTCTAACAGCTGCATAATCCAGATGGACGACATCCATATCTTCGTTCACCTGGTCTGGAACCGGCACAACTTCACACTCCCTGATCAAAGTAATCGGCAACCGAGAGAACATCCTTTTCCTTCAATCTCATCAGCTGCATCAGCCCAATAATCCTCTATGGTGGCCTTATGTTTAAACTCCTCTGACAGTACCCACTTGATGTTATGATGTGGATCGTAGTGCTGTCGGCTAATATGATATGAGAAATGATAAAACTGAAGTTCACTTTCAGCCTCTCTAGCTGCCTGTATTGAACGACCGCACCTCATCGAGTTCCCATGACAAGCGGAAATTCTACCTCCTTCTTCTTGCTTTCTTTTTTGAATTTTATCAAGAACGGCAGGACTGCCTAGATCTAACATTAAATCTTATCTTTTTTTGAATTGCTTAGGCAGCTACTCGGATGAGGAAACCTTGCAGCCTAATGTAAGAAAATCTTTAGGCTAGCCTGAACCAGCACCCGGTACCTTTCAGTAAGCTCTTGCGGGCATCCTGAGATTACGTGATGCCAACATCTGAAGCAGCCTCGTGATATACATGGTGAAGGAATCGTTGACACGCTTGTAGTGGGTTGTGCTCGCCAAATGTAACTGCGGACAAGCATCATATATCTTGAACTGGTGGGAGCCACAACCAACAGGCTCCTTGTAGGAAATCCCTCTGTACTTCGTCATTCGTGCCAACATGTAGATAATGTAGGAGCTCATGTAAAACGTCTTCGTTCTCCTCAAGCCCAGGAGCTGCTCATGCAAGTTATCACTTATCATCTCGGCCCAATTGATATAATCCTTTCCTTCTAGCACGAGATTGATGTAGTAAAACATCCAAGGCTCAAAAATGAATGATTGTGCACAACCTCCAACCCTGCTCAACATCATGATGAGATCACAATACTCTTGTTTCAAGTCATCTGCAATGATCTGCTTCGGCAACTTCGTACGAGAAGGTTTGGGAGTGCTCATCCAGTGAGTGTTAATTGTCTCCGTGCATCTCTCGAATGCAGAAGCGTACATTCGCTCAGCCCGTTCTCTGGATCTGTAGATCATATTTCTGTGCACCGGGATCCTGAAAGCTTCACCAATGGCTGCTGGAGTAAGATTTGCTAGCACTTGGCCATCTGGTGACGTGATTGACCGATGATCCTTCTCATAGTAATTGGCGCACTCCATCATCAGCTCCGAGCATTGGATGGCTGGTGGGAAACCAGCAGCTGCATATAACCCACTTCGAACAATATTATGTGAAGTGGTCGAAGCATGATGACTTCCAATTCCCAACATCCTGTTCTTGAAGGTCTCTAGGTTGACGAAGCCCAGGCTGGTGTCTGTCAGCCTGCCCAACTTTGAAATAAATTTTGATTCCGGCATGAATGTCTTGCTCAGCTTTTTGATCACAGCTTGCCTGGATGCACCATTGTCACAGCTGATGCGTCCCTTGCCTCGACCATCTGCAAGCGGTAAACATTCATCCAGCAAATTGGTTTATAGAAATGAAATAAGACTGACGTATCACGAGGGAGGGCTGCGATTCGACTTAGAACATTTCCAATTTGCAAACCTTAGCTTCTTCTTCAAAAAATTCGAACTTCAACACTTAGAACAGATTTCTAAGTGGACTTTAGTGACTTCACTTCACTACTCTTAATCAGCAATTTGAACTTTTATAACTTCGTATCAGCAATCAGCAATCAGCAAGTTCACACTTTGAAAACTCTCAGCAATTCACTTCACTTCAAGGCGTCCCCATTTCAGATTTGAATCTTGACAACTTTTACAAGTTAGGTACCTCTCTTAGCTCAGCAATTTCAAATTTTAATCAGCTTAACAAATTAAACTTCGGCCGTCAGCAAGTCGCCCCTCTTGACCTCAACAATGCTTCTCCAGCAACTCAAGGCGTCCTTCTCAGCTTCTCAGCAACCTCAGCAAACTCCAGACTTAGCCAAAATTCGAACTCACTCAAGCTCCAGTCTTCAGCAACTCACTGCAATGTCAATCTCAGAGCAAGTTCAACTTCTCCGGCTGTGAAAAGGAAGTGAGAAACTTCTTCATTTTATAGCTCAAAATCGAATTCTAGAAGGAGCCAATTTTAGCCAGTGCATTAAACTTCCACTACTCCATTTCAAAAATTCGAATTCTCCCCCTCTGGTATTTCTGACACTTGTCTCTGGACGTCAGGAATCTTATTCTTCTAGAAACTTGACTTTGACTGGCATCTTTGAATTTGCTTTCGAAAAATTTAATTTAAATTCATCCTTTTAATTCACCAGCCGGAGCTTTATCACTTGAAATTCGAATTTAACTCTTCATCACCTCTGGAAAATTCATCTTCGAAGAATTCAATCAAAATTATCTAGGCAACTCATCTTGAATTCATCATTCGAAGAAATTCATTTTGAAAACACATTTTATTCATTTTTGCCTTAGAAAATTTTAAATTCTCCCTTAGGAAAATTCACAATTTGAGCACTGATTAAATTCTTCACTGAAAAAGTGTTGGCGAAGTGCGGAAGACTTAGGAATCCATCTATCATTGCGAATGTTCAGTACCCAGAAGAAAATTTTCTTCAGAATGCTTCAAATTCATGGGTACCCAACGAACGGGTTCATTTAATTTTAAAATTTTAAACCTTAGAAAAAATATTATTCTGTCAAATTAAATTCATTCTTCGCCTGTGATCATTCTGTGTTGCTCCAACTTGAGAAATTAGAATTCATCCTGTATTATCATCCATCCTCTGGCTTCATCACTGAGAAAATTTGCCGGGCTTCGAAAAAAAATTTACCACCTTGAGCTCTAGGCGTATTTTCCAAAGGGAGAAAATATTTTCCTTAGAAAGTATTTTAATCATTTTGCACTCTGAGAATTTGCCTTAGAAATTTTTATTTGTTTGCCAGTGAGAAAAACATCAACTCCACTTTGGAAAATTTCCATGAGGGCGTCTAGCAATTTTCATTTCTCGCTCACCATTTCACACTTGAAAATATTTATTTGAAGTCCCAATGCCTTGACAATATTTTACTTTTTACTTTAGAACTTTAGGCGCATATTGCATACTTAGCATTTTTATTTCCACCACCTTAGAATATTTTCTAACACATCACTTCACCACGCCTAGCATCTTATTTTCACACTTCACACGCCTTAGGAAATTCTCCAACACCCACCACTTTGGGCGCATTTTGGACTAGATGAAGGAAAACGCCTAGCACTTACCACCCTTTACCACGCCTTGGCAATAATTCACTCACCTTTCACCTCACTTACCAGCTTGCACTTACTTTTTACCACCTAAACTTTGGCGCATTTAGGCATGTCTACTGGATGACTCTTCAACTTCACCTTTTTGTCTTCACATGAGCTTGTTTGGGCGCATTTCACCCCTTGAGGAGGACGAATTTCCTTTGACTTGTTGACCCTCTCCCAATTTGAGCGCATTTTTATGTAGCTGAAGGATAAAGATTGTTGACTTGTTTGACTCATTCCTCTTTTGGGCGCATTTTCATGTAGGTGGAGGATGAAACTTGTAACAACGCCTAGAGTGACCCCTCACCTTCCGTTTTTTTGTCTTTACATGCATGTATTTGGGCGCATTTTGCCTAGGAAGGAGGATGAACTTGCAACTTGGGCGTATTTTGAAGGTGGTGGTGGATATCCAGACTTAGACAATTTTTTAGCTTTTTCCTCTTCAATGTTGGGCGCATTTTGCTAGGCCAAAAGGATAAAAAACGTTGACTTTCTTTGACCACTTGTGCCTTGGGCGCATTTTGCCCCTGATGAAGGATGAACTCATACTTAGAAATTTTTTGTGCTTGGCATATGCTTGAAGGCGCATTTAGGCTGGGCAGAAGGATGAAAGACGTTGACCTTATTTGACTTTCTCCATTTTGGGCGCATTTTGGCCTGTGTACTGGACGAACTTGACTCTTAGAAAATTTTCATGCCTCCTCACTAGCTGGGCGCATTTTGCCATAGCTGCAGGATTGAAGTTCCAGACTTAGACCTTTTCATCGTTTTCGCCAGTATTCCATGCCCTGCTATTTATAGTAAGTTCTCTGATTTTGCATCTCTGAAGCTCATAACGACTTGAAATTTTGCACCCTGCATCCTTATGACCTTGTTGTT